>JAJIBD010004764.1:0-168928 GCA_021461705.1 Cryptotis parvus | reverse complement strand
TCGCTCTTGGCAGAGCCTTGTTTTTTTCTCAAGAATTGGTGCGTTTACTTTAGATGATATTTAGAAAGTGTTGGTGGAAACCTCTGCTGCTCAGCACACGAGGCCCCTATTATCTCACACCTGGATCCTTTCAATAGTCCCCTTTAATGGTTTCCCTGGCATTCTCTCCCCTCTTTCTAATCCAGCCTATACACCAAGATTAATCTTCCTGAAATACTGTTTTCATTGCTTTCAGAAACTGTTGAAGGCTCCCCTCCTTTCCCCTCCCCCACGGCCTACAGGGATGCAGTCCAGATCTCTTAGCCTGAGTTAAGTCTCCCTACAGCCCAGTTCCCACTCTACTTCTGGCCTCTCTTTGTAATTCCCCTCTTCAGCCGTGGTCCTTGTTAAGGCCTCCTGCCTTCCCTTTCTCTCTGCCTGCTTGCTGTCCCCTTTCACGTGGTGCCCTTTGACTTTCTTTCTGTTCCTTTAAATCCTACTCATCCAGCTCTCAAGTTCCGAGTCCAGCTGATCAAACACTTTCTTTTCCTTTTGGCATTTACTGCCTGTATCATCTTTAGTCCCTTGTGATAGTGACTTATTATTCTTATTATGGGGGGGATACACAGGGTGATACTTGGCTACTCTTTGCTCTCTCTATGGCTGTTGCTGTTAGCAGTGCTCTGCTCAGGACCACACGCAGCCAGTGATCTAACCAGGGTTGGCCACATGCAAGGCTAGTGCCTTACCTAATGCTGTGTCTTCAGCCCTGTGATGGCTTGTTTATAACACCTAGGCATTGCCCTCCAGCCCGTCTCTCTAAGTTCCACACAACATTCCTCCCTAAACAAAAGCATAGCACTGTTAGGGTAGAATGGGTTGTTGGCAGTTTTATAACTCTGTGTGCAAACCAGGCCTTTAGAAGTGTGGCTTATGGTCATTGAGTGATGCGCCATAAGATAGTTGTTTATTATTTCCCACGCTTTCACAGAGTTGGAAGGTCTTCACAAAGGAATCCCACAGAGTGCTTAGGGATAGATGAATAGATGCACTAAGTTAATTTTGTTCTTCAGATGGATAAATGACTTCAGTGTTTATCCCAACCATCCTAGCATGTGCATAGGGCTTGATTTATTTCTGCCGGGCCAGAAGAGACACGTTCAGAATGTCCCAAAGTCCTTTAAGGATGGCCGTGCATTGTTCAGGCTGCTTAGATGGGGGGCTCTGTGCCGTAGTGGAACTGGGAGTAAGTTGGAGGCCAGGTCATTCTACCAAGCAAATTGGAAAAGTTCTCCAAAGGGTTGCAGAAACTATTTGTAGAATGGATCAATTAACAGTTCTGTGTGGCATTTCATCTCTGGAGGATGCGGGCTACCTCAGGTGACGACGCGTGGCAGCAGGACAAAAGATGGCTGGTTGCAGAGATCAGCCAAGCAGTCTTTCTCCACGGATTCTGCCGGTTGCTCGCTCTTCCTTGATCATGCCATCATCACTGCTTGTATTCATCTGACACAGACAAAAGGAATAAAGGAAAGGGAAAGGGGGACTTGGGGAGGGAATCTTTCAGCACTTAAACCCGGCTTGTCACACCCCGGGGGCACAGGGGGCTGGTTTCAATAATCTCATGTCATTTGTAGTTTATTATTAATAAAATAGAAATCTATTTCTTAGAACTTAAATTTTTTTTTTTCTCCCAAGATTATGAAATGTTGCTTAAGCCTGTCTTTCAGGAAAGTGGTGGAGGGTGGTGTTAACTCACTAAATGTCATTACATTGCTTGTTTTCAGTTTCAGATTAATAGCAGGTGGTAGCCATTTTTCAAAGCAAACAGGCTGTCTTTTTAGTTCAGTTAGGGGAAAAAAGCACTAATTCTTTACTGTAGCCTCCGAATATTCTGTGCAAGGTGACAAATGGCAAGGATCTCAAAACACTGAGCACTCAAAAAAAAAAAAAGAAAGAAAGAAAAAAAGGCTAGCTGGCTAATTATGTTTTTTAAAGGACCAAACCAGAGCTTTCAGCAACGTCTTTCTTGCTGCTAATTGATTATGCATCTTGTTACTGCTGCCTCACCATACATGCTATTTTCTGGGATTTTATTTCATGCCATTCTTGGCTTTATGGTCTGTGAGAACCCTGTCCACTTCTGCAGTGCTTGTCTCACAGGGTACCTGCCCCCTGGAAAGGAACCGCCTCTGACCAGCTCTGCAGACAGTACCCTGGCTAATGCAGAGTTTCAACACTCACACGTGCTTGCCAGTATGTGTGTGTGCTGGCGTGGGGGGGCTGGTGATATTCTGTTCAAAATCTAAAGAATTTTTATTAGGGAGTCTTCTTTTTTTCCCTTATTCACAGCCTGGATTTTAAAAAGATGATCTGAGATGTTGTTAAGCATGCCAGCTTTAAAATGCAAGGCAAGGTAGCTTGTATTCTGTTCTTAACTCGGGACTAACTAACTCTGTGATCTTTGGCAAGGGAAGCTGACCCAGGATGAGATCATTAGTATCTAGGGACCTTGGCTTCTGAGATCCATTCCTGCCTCAAATGTCTATGATTTTTTTCTCCTTTTGTCTGAGTATTCTCAATAGCTGATCAATATGGCATCAGATGCTATTCACAGTTTGTCTTTAGGTTCATTTGATGTCTAGTGTCCTTGTATAGTTTTAAAAGGCTGAGAAGGGGGAGGAGTGGAGGGCAGTGAGCTGATGTGAGACCAGCACCTCCTCTGGGCAGGTAGGTAATAGCTGTCTTATTTTTCTGGACTAAATTTGATCACTTAGCTCCTCTGTCTGAGCATTTGCCAGCAGCTTTCTAGCATTTGGTGAAATGATGGATGCATGGAAGAATACTCACAGGAGGATGATTTTTTTAAGCTAGAAAGATTGTATAGAACCATGATAGTAAATACAGATATATAAAATGATAGTTATAACCATGAAGAAGGTAGTACACCATGTCAAGTAGTAATATTCTGACTTCTCAGCAGGTCAAACCAAATCAAAGTGGTTCCCTCTCCTTCCCTCCTCCCACTCCCTCTCTCTCCCTCCCTCCCTTCCTTACTCACCTGGTGGTGCTCAGTGTTTCTCTCTGGGGTGCTCAGTGGCCTGTGTGCTGCCAGAGATTCAATCTGGGAACCCCACTTACAAAGCATGCCATCTAGGCCTTTGTGTCATTTAGTTAGAGATATTATTGGCTTTGTTCAGTGTTTATAAGTTCAGGCTACATCTGCTGTCATAGGTGGAAAGGATTAGGAGTCCTCCTAAAGTTACATGTTATTGTTTGGCTAAACCTAGTTAAGTGTTCTACCTGATAAGAGCCAGAAATTCAGGGTTTACCTGGCAACTCCCTCTCTGTCTGCAGGTGTTCACATAGTATGAATAAATACTTGCAGAGATAGGCCTAACACCTTCTGTCGTCGCAGAGAGATTCTCTGACTTGGCCATGCAGTCTTCATCTGGTAGAAGAAATGACAAACGGCTAAGTTGGTATTTTGGCTATGTTCATTCTTTAGTGTCTTAGCAGTAATCCAGAGAGAGGGTCCCCCCTGCTGTGCCAAGTTCTCTGCCTCCACACCAGGGGACAGGTCAGGATGAGAACAGAGGTAAGGCGGGAGCCCAGTTCTGGAAGTGAGTCTGAAAGGTGTGATTTAGCCTGACTCCTCTCCTGGGCAGAAAATAAGCTCCATTTTCTCCTCTGCAGTTAGATGGATCTGGGTACCCCAGTGACTTCCCTTGCATCTGGGCTTCTGAGCTCTTTGCTGCCTACCCAGGCAGTTCATGGTTTGCCCTTTCTGATGTGTGTTGCCCTCTGAAATGTATTTCTACTGCCTAGGGTCCAAGCATCTCCAAGGGTCACCCGAGCTCAGAGCCAGGAATAGCTGCTGAGGATAGCCAGGTGTGGGCCCAAAAAATCGATAAAGAAATTAATTAAAGTTATCACATGAATTTTCTTTTGTCACTTCCACCTCAACAAACCTTCAGACAGTAATAGAACACACTGTAAATTCTGTCTGGAGGCAAAGACTGAAGTGCAGGTTTTCACCGTAGTGTTGGTGAATCTGGACCATGTAGCTTGAAGCTTTAGAATTCACTTCGGTGGACCGGTGGTATTGCCTCAGGAGGATGTGAGGGGGAAAGACAGAAGGAGCACAGGGTCTGTCTGCTTCTCCCCCCTCCCCAACCTTAGTGGTAGGATGGGCCTGAGCTACATGTGCCTGGGAAGGTAACTCGGGCATTCTTGGCTTGAGTCGAGGATGCCCAGCTATTTAGTGACTTCCATCATTTCTTGGTAGTAAACATGCAGTGGTGTAATTCAGTTGGCAACCATCAGTTGAGCTGATTTGAGGAAGTTCTTTCTCTTTCCTCTCCCCCACTTTCTTTCTCTTTCCCTGACAGGAAGTACTCTGGAAGAGCCTAGACTTTCCTTTTGCTGGCAAACCCCCTCCTGCAGCCAGGCCTGGTGGAGTGCATGCCACGGCCACGCAGTTTCTGTTTATTTATTTAATCTATCTATCTATTTGTTTGTTTGTTTGTTTATTTGTTTATTTATTTTGCTTTTTTTGGGTCACACCTGGCAATGCTCAGGGGTTTCTCCTGGCTCTGCACTCAGGAATTACTCCTGGCGGTGCTCAGGGGACCATATGGGATGCCAGGGATTGAACCCGGGCCGGCATGAACCAGCGGTGTGCAAGGCAAACTCCCTACCAACTGAGCTATCGCTCCGGCCCCGGATGTGGTAGTTTCTGAATGGTGTTGATTGTGGCCAGGTAGCCTCCTAGCCGCTTGGCAGAACACAGGCCTTGATGAATGCCCTCTGACCCTGCCTCACAGAGTGGATTCAAAATGAACAGAAGAAATGTTGGCAGTTAATGCAGTGCAGTATGCAGTAAATTCATGACAGCCCGCCCATTTCCTCCATTTACAAAGAAGAAAAAACCCACGCCTCCTCCTCACCTTCCCCAAAGGTTAGGTACCCTGCCCAAATTCAGAGATTAGCAACCAAGGCGGAATTAAGGCTTTAATTGTGTGGCTCCTATTTGGTTGTTTTTTTTTTAATAAGCTACATAGCATTTCGGGAACAGATGTATTTAGAGGCCCAGTTGGATGTCCTCAACCAGGTCTATATAAACAAAGGGTTCGTGTAGGAAATGGATAGATGTGTACAGGTTTAATCAACTGACTCTTGGTTTGCTGGCTTAGCTTCCTTTTTGAAGTAAAGTGGAAATGTAAGACCTGCTCCGTGTTTGCGGCTGCCCTCTGGTTGCAAAGTTCTGTGTTAAATCCAACTGCATGACTGGTGTGGGTGTTTGCCCCCAGCACTCTCTCTTTTTTAGGAGAACCTTCTGCCAAAAGGGGGGTAAGTTGCGGACAACCTTACGCTTGAGTGTTCAGTGCATTGTTTTTTCCCATGCCAGGCTCTTTCCAGGCTGAGTATGGGCACTGGTTCTAGACCTGGTATTTTTCCTGCTACTTTAGCTCTACGTCTCCCCCATTGCCATGCCTGAGTTTTCTGAGCTGCACAAACAGCTCCTTCCTCTTCTCCTATCGTAGACCTCAGACTGTTGGTTTGGGCCAAGGCACTTCCTGCCTCCTCTGCCTCTCACTAGCCTGGAATTCAACCCCTAATAATATGTTTCTGAATTCTGATTCTGTCTCAGCACCTGCGGTCCAGAGGGCCAGAACGAACTGGGTATATGAGCTGTTTCGAAAACCTCTTTTGATTCTTCTGCCTGACTTCAGCCGGAAATCCTTAAAAAATTGCTTGAAATGAAGTAATTTGGAACCTGTTGATTTAAATCAGTTTTCGATTGTCTTATCTAAATGTTAAATACATATAGTAAGAAATAAGATCAAGGCTGGAGCCATGGCACAGCAGGTAGTGTGTTTGCCTTGAGCAAGGCCAACCTGTTAAATCCCTCACACTCCATATGGTCCTCCAACCCACCAGGATTGTTCCCAGATCGTGAAGAACCAGGAGCGAGCCCTATACAGTGTATTTAAGGTGTGGCAAAAAATTGTTTTTTAATAGGGAGTAGTAATAGGACAGTTGTACAGCTATTAAGAGGCAGATCTGCCGCCCCTCAAGTTCAAGAATTCTCTTCACCAACCAGGAAACTTGGTGCCAGTACCTCTCTGCCTCCCTAAATGTTTGATCGTCTGGGTTTTTTGGGCTATTTTTTTCCTTTTTTTTTTTTTTAAAGCTCTGCATGTGATATAGATTGCAAGAGAAGGAATTGACTCTGACCAATGGTCCTGAGACTGAGAAAATTAAATCTAAATTGAAATTGAAAAATACAAGTGACTACAAAGAAAAGTAATCCCAAAGTGGTGCAGTAATTGTCTCTGTGTTGTCCAATTTGTCAGATCAGTGACACCGAATACCGTGGCTCAAAAGGGCAGCGTAACTAGCATCTCTATGTTGGAGTGCTTCTGAGATGTTTTAATTGCCCCTGGTAAAACAAAATTATACACCAGTGCCTGGAAATGGAAGTATTGTTCTCCCACAGTAGGGGCTAAGAAGATAGAGACGTTTCCGAATTTCCCCTTAAGCCACATGACTTCAGTGCTTGGTTCACCCCTTCGATCTGGTGCCATGTTAGTTGGACTGCAGAGGCGAGACCCTTCTGCTCTGGCATGTCATGCCAGCATTCAGTAGTTCATAACACCAATCTGTTCTGCAGCTAAATTTAATAACAAAAGCTTCTTCGTGCTCCCAGTCTATGTAATCACTGTGTAATAAAAAGGCAGTTTTATTAAATACTCCCCTGAATGACTTTCCCTCTACTTGATAGCATTCTTATCCTTAAGTTTATTAATGATTCTATGACATAAAAGCCCTTGTTTTTGTTCTGGAACTTGGTCTTCTGAAACTTTATTTTCACTGTTTACTTTGGGGGGGGCGTGAGGGGAGTTGTAATTTTTTTTAATTGAATCACCATGAGATAAACAGTTACAAAACTGTTCATATTGGGTTTTAGTCATACACAGTTCCAACACCCATCCTCCAGCAGTGCGCATTTCCTGATACCAGTGTTCAATATCCCAACCCCCACCCCTCTGTGTGCTTTTTTTTTAATAAGTATTTTATTATACTACTGTGAGATATACAATTATAAAGATGTTCATATTTGGGTTTTGGTCATACAGTGTTCCAGCACCCATCTCTCCACCAGTGCCCATCTCCCACCACCAACGTCCCTGGTTCGCCCCCCTCCCCAGCCTGCCTCCATGGCAGGTTCTTTATTTCTTTTTTTTTTTCTCCCCCCCGCAAATTTTATTACACCATTTTAGACATACAATTGCAAGATGCTCATGCGGAGTTCTGGTTCCACAGAGTTCCAACACCCATCCCTCCACCCAAACCCATCTTCCATCATCAATATCCCCACCTCCCTCCCCCATCCCACACCTCAACTACTTGGCGGGTTCTGTATGTCTTCTCTCTCCCTCTCTATCTCACCCTCCCGTCAAACTTTCCTGCACATCGTGGAATGCAGTGGATTAAAGGACATTGCTGTTTCCACTATTTTGATGGACCACGTGGCCGCTTGCGGCCTCGCGACCCGGCTTGAACTGGTTTTGCTCTGTTAATCTGGTTATGAAGTAGTATCCCAGCATCGGGACAGCGAAGGTGGTGGCTAGTGTGGTGGGCGAGTCTCATCCTGCTGCTTCCGGACACACCGGAGGTGATGGGCCCACTCCCAAAACCCATCTGTCCTCCGGGAGCCCCATGGTCAGCTTAGCTGGGGGAGAGGGGGAGCGGAGTTCCAGCTCCACATGCTTTGGCTGGTCGCTCCAGGGCAGCTCCTGGGCGGGGGCCACCAGGCTCGACAAAATGAAGGGGGGAATGGCCAACCCCCTGACTCCATCTGACGAATTCCCAGCGATTCCCGCTTCTGGGAGCCACCTACCTGGGGCTCGAACTGGTGTTGCTCTGTTAATCTGGTCATGAGGTAGTATCCCAGCATCCGGACAGGAAGGTGATGGCTAGTGTGGTGGGCGGAGTCTCATCCGGCTGCTTCCGGGACCCCCCAGAGGTGATGGGCAGGTTCTTTATTTCTTTCCCTTTCTCTCTCTTCTCTTTCCCTTCCCTTCCAGACTATGGATTACAGAACATACATTAAAGGGTTGTCATGTGTATCTTTTGCTTGTATTTAATGCTCAGTTCTAGGTTGGTATTAGTACTTTCGACAATTGTTAGCACACTGTTCCATTTTCTGTCTTACCTAGCCTCCTGACTCCCACACGTTTGTGATAATTTCCACCTTTGACAAGACCTCCTGATACATGTTTCACTTGAACTTGGATATTGGTATCATACTTTATACATATATATTTATGTCATGCAAATAAATGCAGTCATTCTATATCTGTCTCTCTCCCTCTGGCTAATTTAACTCAGCATGATCCTCTCCATGTCCATCCATTTATAGGCAAATTTCATAACTTCATTTTTTCTAAGAGCTGCATAGTATTCCATTGTGTAGATGTACCAAAGTTTCTTTAACCAGTCATCGATTCCTCAGGCACTCTGGTTGTTTCCAGATTCTGGCTATTGTGAATAATGCTGCTATGAACATAAAAACCCATCTGTTTACTTTTGAGAAAGCCTCAAAACACTGTGTTTGAGGCTTTATGCTCTTTCTTTTTATACTTGACACAGGTTTAAGTTGGCTTGTAAGTCTTTAAAAAACTTGTGATTATTAAAGCTTGTATCATTAGAGAACGCTTTATCTGAAAATTGTGAATCCTTGAAAAAACTCATCTCACTTTTAATCTCAGCATTTATTTGCTACTTCTTTTGTGCTGGGTACTATGATGAATATTGTTTTTTCAAATAGAAGAGCATGGGATGGGTCACACCTAGGTGACAAGGGGATATATCTCAGAATACTTCCACATCAAAATACTATGTTACTTAGTAACACAAAATAAGTAAATTATAATGGTATGCCAAGACACCTATTCTCAGAAAGGATGTGTGAAATTTTTAATAACAGGTCTGGTTTTGCCCCTGCCAGAGCACAACAAAGTTAAACAGCCAGGACCAGTTCATGTCCTCAAACTCTCGGGTCTGCCTGTAGTCCACGGCCGTGGGAGCCATTCCAAGTCGTGCATGTGACAGCATTGATTGTTCTTATCGGAGTGATAGGAAAGATAGAGCTGATGATTTTAGCTTTTTTCTGTGTAGTTCAAAAATGAGTGAATTAAATTTTCAAATTCCCTCAAGTGAATGCTACTTTACATATTAAAAAAAAAGCGTCTTGAGTTTGAGTGACTCATAACTACCTGAGTCACTCCTGAGGCTGCTTTTATATGTTAAATCTTTGCAATATGGGCTTACTACCAGGTTATAATGCCAGCCAGTCTCCAGGCTGACTCTGACCTACAGAAAGGCATATGTTGAACAAAATGTACCAGCAAGCAGGTGCAAAATGATTCATAAAACAGTGCTCTGTAAAATTCCACCAAGTCCCCATTCTCTTCTTTTTGAACTGCTTTCTTTTTTAGGGAAGGTTCACCTAAGGCGCAGCATGTTGCTTTGCTTCACCCTCAGATAAGTATCACCCCTCTATAACCAGTAATTCTCAACTGTGAGCAGCTTTACTCCTTCTCGAGGACTTTGGACAAAGTCTAGAAACATTTTTGCTTGGCACATATCAGGGTGATCACTGGGACCACGGAGTAGGCTACAGAACATTCCACAGTTCAGAGGACAGCTCTGAGCATTAAGAATTGTCTGACCACAAATATCAAAAGTCTGAGGAGTTGAAGGTCTCTGTCTCAACCCAGTGCTGGTACCGAACTGTGGAAGGATCAAGAGTGAGTTGAACTTAGCGAGTTGAGTTGTTAATGCATCGCGGTAAAAACAGAATCTGGAAAATAACCCCACAAGATTCTGTGACCTGCCGACATAACCATGTCATCGCATCTTTACAGTATTTGCCAGCCCTTACATCTATGGGTAGTTTTCATTGTACAAATCAGAATTTATATCTAACATATTTCATGCAAGTTAATGAACCGTTTTCACTAATAAAATCTCATTTTCAACAGCCGCTGTACATAACCATCTTCTATCTTCATTCATGATTGGCCTTACTTTTTAATTTCAGAAACCACTTTGCCTCTGTTTTCTTTTCTCAAGAGAATAAGCAGATAAGCCCTGGAGTAGCAAAGCCCATTCAGGTGACTGTTTACAGTATGTTGTCACAATGGGAATAAACTAAATGGTATACATGGTTCTTGAAATTGTTCTTAGAAGGACAAAACAAAGGAAAACTAACAGATTTAACCAAATCCTGGGAACTTGAGGTCCAGACTCCTGTGGGTTGCAGAAACTTTAGAAAAATTGGTCTGTTGTTTCATTTCTTGATCAGAGTACCAAAGTGGCAAGTGGGCACAAGGATTGCTTGTAGCTTATGGCTCTGAGTACTTACCAAAGCATATGCTGTTGCTAAGATGGCACTTAGTGCACCTAGATGAGGTAACTTTTTGAATGTCACTTTTTGGTAGTCAGAAAAGTGTTTTGAATATAATTTGTTAAAGCCACTGGATAGATGATCCCTCTAATTTATCATTTATTATAAATGTAGTGTTTACTTAATTGAATACATGACTTTTATTTCCAGCTAATTGATATTCACAGTGTCATGTTCTAGAGCTTCTAATTGTGGTATTGACTTTACAAATTTATGGTTTTGCCCCCTGGGATATTTCGGTTCTCTTTGTTTGATTATGTCTGTCTATACATCCATTATTTTCCTATATATGTTCCTCCTGTGTAGCTTGACAAGTAATAAAGGTAATTTCTCTTATTTGGTTATATGAGTTCAAAAAAATAGAAATGAATAGGTAGACTTTTTTCCTACAATTAAAAAAAAAATCATTGCTGATGATTTAATCTCTAGTTTAATCCTAGTTTTTAATCTCTAGTTTTTATCTAGTTTTTTAGTTTGATTTAATCTCTAGTTTTTAATCCTAGTTTTTAATATGTATGTTTCTAGCTTCTTATAAAATGTTGAGCAATAGGCTATAGGGATTTCATTTTTTGACAATTGTTGCTCAATCCAAGTTATTCTCAGCTTCCTAGTATCATCACGTGGAAATTTAGCAAACACCTGCCCTGTTTTCTACCTGGATCACTTTAACACAAGCGTTTGAGGGGATAGGATTGGGTAAAATGCAGCTTTCTTATAGGGATGGAATTTTTCCTTACCATGCCCAGTCCTAAATTGCAGTATATGTAACCACGGCGCTAAATGATTGTGATGTCACTGGGTTCCTAACCCTGGGCTCTCCTGAGTCAGATCTCAGCTTCAAGAGCCACCAAGATTGAGAGCACTGATCGACTATGCCGAAACGTTTTGGTTATAATGATGTATCTAAGAAACTGTTTTCGGCGGTAAAGTTCCTACTGGCACAACATGCTGTCCTCATTCTCTGTTGACCTAATTACTTCCATAAATGTAAGCAGCTAAATGAGTCCAGGGTTTAATGAACTAACCGCATGTATATTTCATGTTGTACCTGCTACTTACAGTGAGTTTAGAAACATCAGACTGTTTATGTGTTGTATTTCTTAAAGAAAACTCGATTTTCTTATTTTTCTCCATTTCTCTTGCATGTGGGATGCTCAGTTTTTCATAATGATGCACTTAAGTATTTCCCGTCATGTTTTCTAGCTCAATCATTTTACTCCAAATATAACAGAACCTGGAAACTAATTAGAACAGAAAATTCTGTCATGGGAGGCATGACAAACAGATGACGGCAAACACTTTGTCATTCCCCCTCCCTAAGAAATGATTTTATCGTATTCATCCTCATTGTTTTTATTTATTCGGTATGCAGTCATCCTGTATCTGTTAGTTAATAGAAGTTTTATTTCCTTGTGCCTGGTTCCCTGCCTTTTCTTAAGTTGAGTGTGACCCTCCACCCTGAACAACTATTAGCTTAGTCAATGTATTCCAGACTTATTTAAGTTTCATGATTCATATGTGTGACTTACGCCCCCAGCATCACATTAACTGTTTGAAAGCAATGTGCCATTAAAGTGTTGTGGCCTGTTTCTTTGCTTTGTTATTCTCAGTAGATCTCAAACTATTGATCCT
Organism: Cryptotis parvus; assembly: GCA_021461705.1. NCBI lineage: Eukaryota > Metazoa > Chordata > Mammalia > Eulipotyphla > Soricidae > Cryptotis > Cryptotis parvus. The sequence continues at coordinate 156,840 of JAJIBD010004764.1, read as the reverse complement.
GCTGGCTGACCAGGAGAAGTGTGATCGTAGTCTGTAGTTGGGTGTTTTCATTCTTTTTCGAATAGTTCTTTCCTATTTCTTTTCGAAATAGTGTGTGTATCTGACCTCTGGGCATGTTGTTTTAAAATTTTTCACTTTTCTTAGAAAAGTGAATCGAGGATTTTCCATGTATCAGCTACTCAAAATTAAATTTGTTGCCTAGTGAATTCCTAAGTAGTCTCAAGCAATATGCTTGGTGTATTGAATTTTCTTAGTGTTTCCTAAGTAGCCTTAATAGTATATCCATTACATTTTCTTTCCACTTAAAAAAAATCATACTGTGCAATTATATGTGAAAGGAAGAAACATTATTCAGCGCAAGTGTTTTAAAAACCGTGGTAGGTAATGTTATACATTGAACAGGAGAGAGAATCAACTGCTGATACATTAAGGATTTAGTAGGTAAAATAATTTGCATGCTATAAATATCTGTTCAAGTTGTTAAAACAAAATTTGTGGTGGTTAATATAATTATTTAAGAGTTCAGTCTTTCTAGCTTCTGTATCGCATTGTTTTCGCCTCATAGTCAAGGATAAAATGTATGTGATATTAATGTTTAAAAAATATTTTTCTGATGACAGAGGTAATAACTGTTCATTATAGAAAGTTTGAAAAATAAAGAATAGTCCAAGTAAGAAAAATTCCTCACTTGCTTATCATCTCCGCTGTTAACATTTTAGTATACTTTGGCTTTTTATTTCTGTATTTATTTAACCACTCCAGCTCTGCTATCCCTCCCATGCCTTTCTTTTCTATTCACTTAAATTATTAACTTACTATATGTGCTATTTGATGGTCTGTTTTCCCCCGCTCACCCCCTACACACATTTATTTTTTAGAAATGAATTATCCTATTAAAATGTTATATTTAGTGTTTCTTACCATTTGTGATCATTATGAGTGGACTGCTATTTTCATTATCAATCTTGCAGTCAAGAGACAGTTGGGCCCTGTCTTATTTGCACAAACCTACGTCATTCCCACTGTTTATTGCTTTTGTTGTAGTTGGTTTAATCATGCTGACTGCATGTGTTAGCTTCAGACTCCCTGTGTGCTTTCCTTAATGCCTAGAAATAAAATTGGCCAAATGATAAGCAGATTAACGAGTTGAGATATACACCCATGAACATCTATATATTCAAATGGAGTTGCTTCCATAAATTTCAGCATGCCTCATTTGTATTCACCTACAAAATTTATATGGTTAATTTCATTCTTTCTGATATATAGTCCTGAGAGTTTTGACAAATGCATGCAATTGTTTAACCACCACCATAATTAGGAAACAGACTCGATCACTCACCTAGATAAATTTCCTGCTTTGTCCCTTAACTGCAAAGTATGGGTGTTTTTAACTTAGTAAATATGGAACAAAAATACCTAGAAACCATCCACAAGCTTGCGACTGTGATGTAAGCTCTGCTGACATTCATGGGATATATTTCTGTTCTCTTTTCCCTCTCTGAGAGAGAGAGAGAGAGAGAGAGAGAGAGAGAGAGAGAAAGAGAGAAGAAATAAAGGTCTTTTGTCCTTTTTCATTTTAAACTCAGAATAACTTGTATATTTTTATTTAAATATTGCATAGTTTTTTCTGTGAAATTCTGTGTATCTCGAACCTGGTTGCATAATGCTACAGTGGCCAAATTAATTTACTGATTATAGAAGTCATTACTTCTATAATCATTATAGAAAATTTAGAAAACAAGAATTCACATAAAAACCATTGTTTATATCCTCAAAGTAGAGTATTTTAAGACATTTTTGGTTGAACTGATTTCAGGAATGGCTGCATCAACTTACAGTCTGACTTGGCCAGCAGTGTATAAAAGAGCTTTATTTTCCTATCCTTGAAAATATCATTTTATGTTATTGAAAGTTTGATGCATAATGGAACTGTCATTATTTTCATTTTCATTCTTTGGTTTTTATGGTATTGAATCTCTCTTCTCCCCCCCATACATATATATATATACACATATCTCTCTCTCTCTCTCTTCTCTCTCTCTCTCTCTCACTCCCCCTCTTGGTTTATTGTTTGTATTGCTGTCATTATAATGTTATTTTACAAGTTTTTTAGCGGATTTTTTAAAATCTTTCTATATTAATAACATCAATGTACACATTCACATGTTGGATTTCTTTTTCTCTCTTTTGCCATTTTCTTATTCACGTGGTATAATGATGCTTATTTCATGAAGGTTCTGATATGTTCACTATTCCCCATCTTCTTGGTTTATATTGTGTGTGTGTTTAACATAGGAAGTTCTTTTCTCTCTAGACCGTATTGTCATGCATGTTTATGACACAGCTTTGTCAAATTCACCCTCCATTTACTTTTTCTTTTACAGTACCACACAGTGAGAATTTTTTTTTTCCTGTGTTGAGTCAAGGAGCCATAGACTATGTGCTTGCACATAAATAATTTTTATCTAATCCTAATGTATTTGTTTTCATTTATTCATAGACTTTTGAACAGTATGCACTTTTCATTGAAATCTTCCATTCATACTGTCGTGGCACTGGGCTGTTTCCCTGTGTTCTATGTCAGCCTCAGTCCTCTGATTTTTTCCCCCCATTTCTTTCTTTGATTTACTTTTTGAAATGCAGATGTTATTCATCAGATTTCTTTGACATTAGGAATGAAACTTTTTATATAATTAAATGTTTTTTTTTACATGCTTCAGGATATTGAAGAGAAAGTAAGTAGCAAAATCATCACCTAAAAATGTGAGGCATGTACATGTCTTTGTATATGCGTTGTATATGGTCTTTGTACCTGGTTTTGAACCTAAACCAGGTAGATGGCCAATGGGCAGTGACCTTATCATGATTAAGCTGTAAATATTGATCATCTCACTCTAAAAATACCAAAAAATTATATATACAAAGAGTTGGGTGAGGCAGGGTGATAGCATTATACCCCAAAATATGGAAACATTTACAGTTATACTCTTATAAACTAGGTGAGAAGCTGAGAGATAGTGCGCAAGTAAGTGTTTATCTTGCATGCTTGCAGCCCTAATTCAGTCCCTGGCACCACATATGGTCCCCCATGTATGGCCAGGTATAATCCCGACACAGAGCCCAGAGTAAGCTCTAAGAATAGTATGGCATCCCGGCCGAAAATAAGTACATATACAGACCAGTGTTAAATCAAATTAATTTAAAAAATATATAGTGGACAGGATGCATAAATGGGAATGCCAGACATAGCATGATTTATTTATTTAAATGTTCCCAACCAGGTATGCATTTAACATTGGTAGAATAGGAAACATGTAAAGACTTTCTAATGTGAGTGATACAGGGAGGTTCGTATAATCAGAAACAAAAAGCCACTTAAACATATGATAAAGATGCAAGCAACAGCTTGAGAAACGCATTTATAAAAAAAAAAATCTTGAAAGCTTAAGTATCATTATTTTCAAAATTGAATTTCAAAATTGATTTTCATTCATCGAATCAAAATATTTTACTTTTTTTAAAGTGTAAGAAGCGTAGCATGCATATTAGAAGTAGAATGACTAGGATTTTAAAGTGCTTTAAATAGTTGTATTCATTGTCATTTGCTAAGTGGATTTGGGCTCCACCTGGGGTCCTCAAGGTCTGTCCTGGCTCTAAACTCCAGGGTCATTCCTGCTGGTGTCCAGGGGACATGCGGTGCCGGGAATCTAATCTGGTGGAGGGCTGCATGCGTGGCGAGTGCCCTTACCCCTGTAGGACCTCTCTGCTAGCTATTTTGTTGAATATTTAAGTTAGCAATTGCAGTCATTTCCCATCTCCTTCCATAAAGACGTTTATTTAATAAAAAGTTTCATCAACACATGCACTTTTTTTCGGATTTTGGCACCGTAACTTACGAATTCTCAGTTTATGCACCAAATGTCATTTTGTTGACGTTCAAGAAAGCAGGTTACTAGCCCTGTGTCTTATGCCCAAAATAAATTCAGATTTTTATTGTACACTGTATTAATCTTTGAAATTGCTCTTCGAAGGAGAAGTTAAATAAAACTGTCTGTGCTGTATTCTGACATCCCCAAATACTTTTGGGCAAAGTAGGACACAGCTGTTTCAGTTAAAAAAAAAAAAAAACCAACAAAAAACATTGTCGACTCATTCTTTCCATTTAAATACAGCAATCATCATCTTATTAATACTCTTCTGTGTCAGAGACCCAGTAGATTGCAGAATCCTTCAGTTTTGTACACTTGTTTCTAATGTGATTTATACTTGACTTTTGCTTTGCTGTTGCTGCTTTTTCTTGATATAGTATATTCTTCACTTCTTTTTTTTAGGCTAAGCAGCTGGAAGAGAAGGATCGAATGATAAAGAAGCAGGATGCATTCTACAAAGAGCAGCTGGCTAGACTGGAGGAAAGGGTATGACTATTTCTTATCATCATTGCTCTTCCCGCATCTGCAGTTTTCCCAGGAGTTGATTCAAAAATCAATACATTAGGACTCTTAACTGTTTTTCCTAGTTAAAAAGTGGCTATGTCATGAAGAAGCCAAATAGATCATTCTGTGTTGTTTGACTTTGGAAGTATGGGGGGGTAGGTATACATTATAGTTTGTTGAGGCACCTTAACCTCCTCACGTTCACACAAATGTATTTCCTTATATGTTTAGAAACTTCATTGCTTCTATATCAGACAGCAGAATTTCATTCTTTGTTTATTTTGGGCCCTTAGCCAGTGATGCTCAGGGCTTACTCCTAGCAATGCTTGGGAAACCATTTGGGATGTCAGAAATGGAACCTGGGTAGCAGTGTGCAAGACAAACACCCTACCCGTTGTACTATCTCTCCAGCTCCCAGCATTTCATGCTTAGCTCCCAAACACTGCCTAGCCTTGAACACATTCTTAGAAATGGGAGAGTCTTGGGGGCCGGAGCGATAGCCCAGCGGGTAGGGCGTTTCCTCTGCACACGGCCGGCCTGTGCCGGCCGGGTTCAATCCCGGCATCCCATATGGTCCCCCAAGCACCGCCAGGAGTAATTCTTGAGTGCAGAGCCAGGAGAAACCCCTGAGCATTGCCAGGTATGACCCAAAAAAGCCAAAAAAAAAAAGAAAAAGAAATGGGAGAGTCCTCCTAAAGGATATGTTACCTTTGTGAATTCAGTTTCAGTGTCTTACAACTAAGAATGTCTCAAAAGTGGTAGACAAGGGCTGAAGAGTAAAATATAAGAAGGGTCATGAGGATGAGTCCGTTGTATCTAGTTCTAGATGTTGTTCAATTAAATTCTAAGCCCCCGCTGCTTACATGTACCATATGTGCCTCGAATTTAATTTGACCAAAATGTTAAGGCTGAAACAGGTGGAGGCAATGGATTTAAGAAGGGGAGTTTGAGCACCTACTCAGAACTGCTGTTCTTAAATGCAAACCTTTAGAATAATGTTATACATAGGCTGAGGTTACAACGTGACCTCCCGTTATTTGAGACCGTTCGCCTAATATGATTTACAAAGAATAGGATGTGTAACTAAAATAACAGTTAAAGAAACACTATTCAGTCGCTTCCTTCTTGGTTAGCTATGTTCGCCTGCCTCTCTGTCACTGGTCTGAGTGTACCTTGGCCATGAAGAATATCTGCTTAATTCCTTGATACCTGTTAGACCCTGGTAGAGTGCCAGAGATAGACCTGAGATAGTGCCAGAGGAGAGTTGCTAAACCGCACACCTGCGAACAAGACTATTATCAGAAAGATAAGAAATTGCAAATGTTGGCAAGGATGTGTAGAAAAGGGAACCCTGGGGCATGGTTGGTGAGGATTAATTGACACAGCCATTATGGAAAACAGGTTGGAGGTGCCTCAAAACAAGAAAAGCAGATGCCCTGTGATCCAGCAATTCCACTTCTGGGTATTTTTCTGAAGAAAACAAGAAAACTGACTTGAAGAGATACATCATCTAGTCTCATTCCATTCCCTCCCTTCCCTGCCCCCTACACACATACACACCTACACATACACACACCTACACACACTACATGACTTTGTTCTCTCATTTTTGACAGTTCACCTAACCTCTTGTGGTTCTCTAAATTGTCTAAGATCTGTTCCTTACCTTCCTTTCTGAATCATTGGGTAGGGGGCAGACAGGTTAATGTATAGAAGTTCCTTGGAAAATGGAGAGAGCTTAATAAAGTATAAATAGTGGCCATTCAGGAAGACCTACTTACTTTCCATTTTTGGACCCAACAGTAATAATAATAAACATAAAATTACTGTAGTTTCTAACTATTTGGTATCCTCTGTCTGTTTCTATAAGGTCTTGTTTTGCTTGTTTCTGCCTTTTCTGATGACCCTAAGTTGATTTTCGTCCAATTAAATTTAATCCAGCAATTTCTGTGAGACATTCAGACCTCAAATAATGAAAGCATATTTCTGGACTTAATGTAAAAGATTATAAAAGGGGATTTCTCTTGCGTTGCAATGACAATGATACAGACTATTTCTATTAGGAATTTTCATCACACTTCGTGTTGAAAGATGTTCAAGTGGTGAAACCAGTAGGACATAGAGTAAGAAAAAATAAAGCATTTTTAGATTATATTCTAGGTAGTAGAATCATCTGTTCTCTTTTCAGCTGTTGTTTTAAAAGAGAACTGAAACATAACTTTCCCTCTTTGAAACAAATAGGATGATGAAACCTGTTAGCACTAGAGTTTAATGGCGAGGGGTCATCAAGAATCCTTCCATAGAATCACCCAAGGGAGATCTCTAAGATAAGCTCACCAGTTGTTCACCTGGGTTAACAAGCACATTAATTGTGTCCCTTTAACTTCTTGATGACTCAGTCATACTATTTGAACTGTGCAGTTTCATTGACTTGACTCAACTTTGTTTGAACACCTGTGACCCAGAATTCATGAAGCCATTGAAGAGTCATTCTGTCTAGTGAGAAGTTGTCAGGGTATGCTGGATTCCTTGAAAAAATCCGGGAGCAGGGTATAGGGATCCCTTCTGCCCAGGGGATCAGTGGCCACAGTCAGAGAAAGACACAAGAATCCAGCAAAGTTTCAAAAGGCTTTACTCACACTTGTTCTGGTATACAATTTAGTAACAGGAAAACCCCAGACTTTAGGTTCCTAGCTGGGCCCGCCACGTGTAGGTTTACAATCCTACGCCAAGATGGCTACCACCACATTCTAAGGCCCCACAGAGAAGAGAAAGGAGAGAGGAGGAGAGCAGAGGTCAAAGGAGGAGGAAGAGAAAGGTGAAAAGGTAAAAAGTGGAAAAGGCTCAGAAGAAGGCAGGCTACAGCTTTTATGACGTTTCAGCCCAGACCAGCCCACATCAATGGAAAGCAGTTAGGGTCAGTCCTCCTCAGGTAACTTCTCCCACGACCTCACCATGTCCCATTGAAATGTTAATATCACCCCAGCCAAGATCTGCCTTGGAAGTACCCCCTATAGTCCTATGTAGAGTAGGGGAAGGGCATGTATCTGTATCAATGGATATCTACAGCCAGGTATATATTTCTCCAAGCCTTCACAAGATTCTCGTCTTTACTTCATAGTTGTTCTGTATATTAGTCTTTAGACTTATTAGAGAGCCACACTAGCTTGCTTGGAGGCAAACAGCATTTCTCTCTGTTCTATTTACTTAGAGATCCAATGTAGCCAGGTAAATATACGGGTAAGATCTATCTAGTCCTGTCGGGCGCTCCGCGGTCCCCGACAGTGCTGGGAAGCGAAGTTCCCTTCTACCTCCGAGCTGGCGAGGAACGGATGAAAACTCAGGAATCCGATGCAGTTTTAAAAGGCTTTACTTATCACAGGTTCAGGCATACAAATCAGCAAAAGGAAAAACCCGATGCTTAGGATTCCAGGCTAGAACCCCAACCACGTGTAGGCCAAGATGGCGACCACCACGTGTAAAAGCTTCCAAGGGAATGAACGCTCACAAGGAGAGATCCCACAAGGAAGAAGGGAGGGAGAGCGGGAACCGGCTAGCTTATATCCCTGTAACTCAGACCTTCCTCCCACTGTTATGGAAAGCAGGGAGGGTCCAATGCCCTTAGGTAATCCCCTCCCTGCACCTCACCTAGGACCTTTACTGTGCTAATGTTTTGAGCCGAAATCTGCTTGGGAATGCCTTTGTAGTGTAGAGAAGGGGGTTTCTGAGATGGCATGTCTCTGTACCAAAGACCAACACCAATGCCAGTTAAATATTTCTCCAAGCCTTCACAAGTCTCCTCTACTTCATTGTAGTTTTATATTTTAATTGCCTTTGAGTATATCAGGGAGCCATGCTTGTTTGCTTGGAAGCAAACAGCATTTCTCTCTGGTCTAATTACTTAGGTGTCCTACGTGGCCAGGCTAATATGCTGGTAAGATCTAGCTAGTCCCACGATGATTGTGGTAGCATGGGAGAATATTTATACCAGCTAGTACAGCATACATGGTCGGATAAACTGCCACATTTAGACTACCCCTTATCTACGGAGTGATTTGCGGAGGCAATCCAGAGCAGATGCAGCGGCCCTTAGGAGTCCTGCAACATAGTCCCACGATGATTGTGGTAGCATGAGAGAAAAATATTTATACCAGCTAACATAGAATACATGGTAAGATATACTGCCACATAAAGTCACAGATTCAAACTGTTTTCTTGCCCCTATATCTACAAAGTGGCCTGCAGGAGGTAACTCCAGGCAAGATGCAGAGGCTCTGGGCAACAATGCAGCAAGAAGTAATCAAGTTTAATGTAATTGGACAACAGTTTCATCCTTAGAACCACTATTCTAAACTCTTCTTTCTTGAGAAGCCACAGTCATTTGACAATTGTTATTGTTATTATTTTAATTTAAGCACCATGATTTGCAAAGTTCAAAAAACAGTTGTTTCAAGCATTTGGTATTCCAATAACAGTCCCACTACCACCATTGTGACCCTCCCGTCACTAGTGTCCTCAGTTCCCACCCATTCTGCAAGGCACCTTAGCAGGAACAAGAAATTTACTTCATGCTGTTTATTACCAAAAAGGCAAATGGAATTGGCAGGAAATAGAACAATAAAAGCCCACTTGTGATCATTCTAATATCTCAAAGCGGTGTTCCTAAAGGCATTGTCTGAAGATTTACTTAGCAGGTTGAGCCTTCAGTGCTATTGTTTTTGTTCATTGCGCTTGATGGGCTTCCACACAACTTTCCCATCAAGTTTGCTGTGCACCTACTGGGCTGACAGTGCTGTGAAATTTGGAGATGCGGGCACGTGCCCTTGAGCTGTGGAGCCAGGATGATTTGGCAGCTTAACAGCTGGATGCAGTTGTGGGGCTGGGCTGTTTATATGCCTGGGGATGTCAGGTGTGGGTGGAGGCTGCTGGGCCTTCAGTCAGGAAGGGGAAATCTGCCCTCCCCTGTTCTGAGAAGGCCAAGTGTTCTCAACACTTAGATCAATCTACCTGCGGTGGTTTGGCAGCTTGGCAACTTGGTCCCATTTGAAAAGCTTTTTCGCGTACTCATTTTACTGCAAATGTTGGCTTATCAAAGAACATAGACATAAGTGAAAAGTATGCTTTTATAATTTAAGAACACGAGGAGGTGTCATATTTAGGTGTGGGATCTAACAGAAAATCTTGAATATTAATTTCTGGTGGCAGATGGAAGAGACTTGGAAAGTCTCAATTCTGGGCCACTTTCAAAGAAGAGGTTTTTTTTTTTTTTTTTGCCTATTTCAGTTTTTGATTTTGGGGCTACACCTAGAATGCTCTAGGGTTCCTCCTGGTGTGGTGCTGGGGAGCATATTCAGGCCTCCCTGCATGCGAGGAATGTTCTCCAGCTGTCTTCCCGGCCCTGAAAAAGAGGGATGATTCTTGAATGTTTGAAGAACCTTTCCTCCAGTACCTGAGTTCTCTACAATGCTTTATAACTGTGATGCATATTAGTTATGAAAAATCATTATCTACTCTGATCTTTAAACTACTAGAAGGCAAAAACCGTTTTAAAATTTGTGTCTCTTGGGGAGAGAGGGCTGCTTGGGCCACATCGGTCGTATTTAGGGGGATGTTCCATGCTCTGTGCTCAGGAGCGACATCTGGCAGTGCTCATATATATATGAATTGGAGTTAGTGGTATGCAAGGCAAAGCCCCTTAAGTCTTGTACTATCAAAATTTCACTTGCTTTGTTTGTTTTTGCAATTCACATAGTAGATCAGTGAACATCCTTGAATTCCTAATCTTACGCAGTAAAGTTACATCTAAGCATTAATTTATGGCTTTCAAACATCTCCAAAGTATTTTGTATATTTTTTCAGTCATCGTTGAAGTTAATAATTTGAGTTTGCTGTATGAGAATATCCAGCTTAATATGGACTATCTTGCTATTCAATTGTTATTATCATCACTGCCGTAGCTAAATTGTCACAGTTTTAAAATCATTTGTTGTGCTAGGCACTTTGCTTTGATTATCTCAGTTTATCCTCAAAAATAGCCCCGAGGAGGGTGTAAACCCTATGTCTTTTTGGAGAAGGGGGGTCTCATACTCGGTCATGGTCAGGGCTTCTAACTCTGTGCTCAAGGATAAATCCGGGCAGGATTTTGGGAACTATATGGGGTGCCTGGTATCTAACCAACGTTAGCCAGGTGTCAGGTCCTAATTACTGTACTATTGTTCCAGCCCCACATCAGCCCTATTCTTTATATGAAAATCCTAATGCTGACAATAGTTGACTGAAAAATACACAGCCCAAACAAGATCTGAATTGGATCAAGTCTCACACCTGAGCTTTGCACCATTATCCATCAGTAGTATTTGTTAGTTCTGTCAGAAAGAAGAAAATTGTGCTTGTGTTGCTAGACTGGGGTTTGCTCTCTCTCTGGCCTTTACTGCCACCTTTTAGTTCCTGATGTAACAACTTGGTTAATGCTGCTTCATAACCTGAAAGGAGTAAACGTCTGAATGCATCATTTTCTCCCTGGGATTTGGCACTTCCTGGGAAAAAAAATTGATCAGAAGGGAATAAATAAGTAAGGTCTTCTTGCCTAGTGACCACCCCTACCTGCTTACTATCAGTTGTGCTTCTCTTACTTTGAAGTAAGAAAGTCGTTTTCAAGATATTTGCCAGTGCTTTTGGCGTTCCTTCATAAGTCTACTGTGGCCTCAAGCCTGTCATTTCAGGGCTGAAAAGAAAACACTAATGCTAAAGGTTTTTAACAGGAGGAGGTATTTGTGTGTGTGTGTGTGTGTGTGTGTGTGTTTGTGTGTGTGTGTGTGTGTGTGTTTGTCTGTGTGTGATTTCCTCAGAATCAGAATTACCTACATGTTCTTCAGGAAACTACCCTTTCTGGAATGCAGAGGAACAGAGTTCAGACTCTCCCAGGGGTTGTTTTTTAGATGAAGGACCTCTTCTCTCCAGGACCTCATGGAGTCTCAAGTTATCTGATGATTAGTGTGTCTTGCATGTCAAACTCCTCAACAGTGGGGCTGGAGCGATAGTTCAGCAGGTAGGGCATTTGCCTTGCACGCAGCCCGGCATCCCATATGGACCCCAAGCACCGCCAGGAGTAATTCCTGAGTGCAGAGCCAGGGGAAACCCCTGAGCATTCCCGGTGTGACCCAAAGAAAAAAAAAAATCTCCTCAATGGTGAGCACGAATTGATTTGCTCCACTGAATCCACTCTCTCATGGTCAGAAAAATGGTGGATTTGGCACAGCAGGAAGAGAGCTCTCAAAGCCTGGGTGGCTGAAGAAGCTGAGACCTTTGAGAGTGCCTGGTTAGATCCAGTTACAGTACTAGGATCAACAGGATAGGGAGGAGTGTATTGCTTTCAGTTTACAGGCTCTTTGGTATGTCAGTGGCTCTTTTCATACACATTCCGGTCAATCCCATACAGTTAGGGAGAGGAATTTGTACAAGCTGGGCAAATGAAAAATGCAAAGAGAATGGTGAAAGATAAATTGTCATTAAGAGGAAAAGTACTTTACTGGTTCATCACCTGTGGAGAGAGTTGCTAATTAAATTCTAAGGTCAGGCTTACATCAGTGAACAATTTTTAAAAGCCTTTTACTTTTAGTGGGGGAGGCATATCTTCCATGGCATTGCAAAGTGTCGGCCTCATCTGTATGATTAATTGGCTTTTCTGATGGCTTGACTTTCCCTTTGTCAATTAGTACCTTCGTTTCTGTATATTTCCGTGCAGAGCTTTGGAGAAAAGTAATGTCAACAGTGATAATAAAGAGAAATCACAATGGAACCAGTTTCTGTCAGCCCAGGGTGTTGCCTATGGGAAGAAATTATTAGCAGTTCGACTACAAGATGAAGTCTGCCATTGCCAACATAGCTCATTGAGTGATGCTCAGTCAGCCCCTTGAAGAAACTAATACTGGAATAGACTTAGAGGCTGCTGACACTGGAAATACTAAAGATAAACAATCCTTTTTGGGGGTAGGACTGTAACTTAATAAACTTAATTTATGCTATAAAGAGCCCTGTGATATTTACCCCTAAGTGCTTTCTAAGTAATTGTCAATGATTCTAGGTCACGTGGGTATCTCATACACACTAAATCATACTAAATTGTGTTCTTTGGCCATGCAGTGTGATAGCATTTATGATACAATTTAATGCAGTAGTGACAGGCAGAACTTTGTGGCCCAGGTTAGACGCCTTGGTGTTGATTATGCTAGTTGGCTTTTGTCAGCCTAGAGAGCTGCATTATTCCTTGATATTGGGAAACTTAGCACCAGGTCCTGGCTTATTTCAAAATGAGGACTGATTCCTTGTGGTTTCTGGAGTTGCAGGCACTGAGTGAAGTCCACTGACCTAGAAGTGGGGAAGTTGGGCCAGTGAAGGCTGTAAAAGTCAAAGACACTTTTAATTGTGATTAGAAATGACAGGTTTTAGGGAAGTGGCTTGTGGTACTTACCAAGGTAAGTATTTACCTTGAGTTGCTTTCAAATGTTATCATTAACAAGTAATGATAGTTCAAATAAATGTGCTTAGAAGTTAATTGTTCAGTAGAATTAACAAGGCTCACTATTGCCATATCTTTTGTTAACGTAATAGACACAGTTATTTTAACTTGGGTTTGAAATGGAGCTGTGTCTGACTTCCTCAAAGACTGCAGTTGCAGGTATCCCAAAAAGTAGCAAGCATGATGGTCTTTTTTTTTTCCTTTTAGTTCCTTCTCTGGGGAAAAATTGATGTAGTGAATGCAGACCTCTTAATTATCAACAAGTCCTCTAAGTACATTGACTTCTACCCTTAACCTCTTGGAAGTGTCTGATGGGAAATGTAGTTTGGATAACCTTAAAGTGCTGCTTTTAAACTGACTTTAGGGGTCTGAGATTTAACTGTTTCTTTCTGAGGTGAAATGTTTTAAAGTGCATCCTGTTAAAATGATCCTTTTCCCTAGCACCCATTTTTCTGCGCCCAACTTTACAGGAAAGGTTTGCAAATCATGGATCAGCGCTTCATTTGGGGCTCTATTTACCATGTAGGCTGTCAAGAAGTATTAACCTTAAGGTAAGATGAGAACATGGAGTACAAAGCTATGAGCTGATGGCACACAGCACACCAGGTATTAAAGAGCATTATCCATCCTGCTTGCTACAGTAAATAGGATTTCACTATTATGATGTGTCAGGGCTTTCAGTGAAATCAAATTTACAAGACACTAAACTGCCCTCCTCACTGCTGAGCAGCTTTATTCTGGGATCTTGCTTTCATATTAATCCTGTTGGTAGGAAATACTTGTACCAATTGTGCATGGAAATTATAATTTAATGATCTCTTCCTTTCCTCTATTCAGAGTTTAGAATGGACCACTGTGCTTTGCAGTGATAGCCCCAGGGCTCTAGGGAAGAGATAATGTACAGTTCAACTTTAAAGCCCGGGATTGCCTTGCTGTGTGTGCCTGCAAGGCTCCTAAGATGCCGACAATATGGGCTGCAGACTTCCTCAAGTCTTCACATTTCCTTTACCTTATGAAAGACTGTGTGATAAAATAATTAGATGCTGTTTACTATGACAGTTTTTTTTTCTTTTTAAAGCAGCTTGCCACTTGAATGTGCAAAGCCAAGGTAAGAATAACAGCTGTATGAAATCCTAGGGAAATTAATTCTACTGCTAACTATTCGGTTCATTTTGCTTCTGGAGGCTCAGCAGGCTGTTTTATTTTCAAAACAATTAATACCCCCTTTTCTTTCTTGGGGATCTTTTCTCACTGTCGATGAGAACACTGGCAGCCAGGAAGTCCATTCTTCGCTTCCTGTGTTTGTGATTGAAAGGAGCTCGAGTCTCTTGAACTTTCTTTGCATCTCGTTTCATAATTAGTGATTGTTTTGCTTCTTGCTATTTTGTTTATTTGTAAATTCCAAACATACTTCATTTAGGCAGAACCAGCGATGCTTATTTCCCCTATTTCACTGACAAAATTCAAATCCATGAATATTAATTTTCTTAAAGGAAATTGTAGGGCTGGTGTTGGAAAATGCTCTTCAGTCCCAGTTTTCTGTTGAGACCGTGAGCCAGCTGTGCCTGCATGAGGGATTACGTTTCAGCACATTAGCTTCAGTTAGAAAGATAGATTTGGCCGTTGAAACATTTGCAAATAATATTAGCTCCTACCATAATCAAGGAAGAAGAGCCCACATCTGAGCTTGGTATGGAAAGCAGGTCAGCACAGTGGGTAGGTAAACATTTAATGAAAGAAACCCAAATCCAGTTTTCCTGTAGAGATAAATCAGCTACTTTCACCTTGGTCATTCTTAGCAGAATTTGGGGTAGCTAGAGGGAGTCCTAGGCATTCTCCTTTCATTCAGAAATGCATTTTTTCGAGCTCCTTCAATAAGCCAGGCTCTGCGGGTAGATACGGTGACGAATGCAAAGTTCAGAAGCGCCCGTCGGCATGTGCTACAGAGCTTTTCATGGTCACATGGAACCTCTGGGTTACCCTGAATTATTGCTTTCCTGAGCAGAAATGCTTTTTTGAGGAGTTGTTTTTATTTTAGTCCTTAAAGGTTAGAGGAATAGGGGATTTTGAGGGGTATTTGTGGGTTGGAGTGCTCCATCAGATTATGTACCCAGGTAAAGACGCAGTGCATCTGTTGACTCAAGTAGCTCTATTTGAAAGTAATTATTAAATTATAGTTCTATTAAGGTCAGAACTAATTTCCCTTAGATTTTCACTATAGTAACTGGCACAGGCAGACACTATGTAACATCCTTAAATTAATGTGTTTGTCCAGGAATAGGATGAATTCTATATGTCTAAGTAATATTGGTTTAACAAAATGTAATCAATTCCTTTCTTGGTTTGGTTTGGGTTTTTGGACCACACCCAGCAGTGCTCAGGGATTACTCCTAGCTCTGTACATGTGAGTTATTCCTGGTGGGCTTGGCAATCATATGGAATGCTAGGGACCGAACCTGGGTCAAGTATGTGCAAGACAAGTACCCTATCTGCTGTACTGGCCCCAGAAACTGAAGACTTTTTCAGACTTTCTCTACACTGAGAGCTCTCAAGATAGGCCATTTTACCATAATATTCAAGCTTTAGAATCGTAATTTTTCACGAAACATTCATTAATCTATTCCAGTACACCATTGATGATTAGCTCTTTCCCACCTAATACCAGTAGCTGTTTTTTTTTTATTTATTTAAGTCCATGGTTAATATGGTAAGGTCAAGAAGTGATAGATGTTCTAGATTCTTCCTTTGACATCTACCACAGTTGCAACCACCCTGGTGTTGGTTCCGGTATTGCAAAATTGAAAAGAGACTTATACATGTTTCAGAGCTTCTCTTTTCTCACTCTTGACTCATCTCACACTTTGGTCTCTCATTTCGACCGTTCTCTTCATACCAACCAAGGCAAGCTTGCATTCTTCCAGGAGCCCCAGGATTGAGATCGATGGGTGATGTGGTTTCTTCAGGGCCCCTTTATTGCAGCACCCTGAATCCTGCCCATTCATCTAAGAGGGCTGCCCTAAACAGGGACTTGGAGTCCAAATAAGAATTGTTTTCTCTTTCATGAAATGAAATGGGAGGCTAATCAAATGAAATGAATTATTATTGCCGGGAGTCTCTAAGGATCATCCCACAAGACTTTGCCAAGATAGAAAACCATAGGAACAAGCAAAAATTGTGTCCACCCTCTTCCATCCCTTCAGAGCTTAAGTTTCTTGGACGCTTCAGAGTTTGTAGAAAAAGCTATTTTGGGCAAGGTCTGCTTGTTGAGGTCAGAAAATGCAGTCTTTGTAATCCACAAGTAAGGTGAATGCAGGTGCTCTGTAATTGGTTTTCATACACAGTGAAACACAGGTGTTCAGGGGCAATAGCCTCAGCATTGTCCCCTCCCATTGTGTGTTTTCACATTAGATAAATCAAAGCTAGAACTTGTCTGTCTGTTACTGTGTCCGGCCCTGGAATAGCGGCTGGCACAGAGCTGGGTGCTTGCCTGATCTCTATTGAATAAAGGAGTTAGAGAAGGCAAAGTGCTTTATTCTCCAAACAACACAAGTGATTAAAATCTTAAGTTTTTACCTATTTGTTTTTGGTTGGAGGCAGAGGAGATACACCCAACAGTGCTGAGGGACCATGTGGTGCCAGAGATTGAACCTTGGGCTCCTTTATACCAAGCTGGATTTCCAGCTAAGGCCATGAGATTGTATTTGGTAAGTTTTTGGCTCACACTGCTTAGCAATGCTCAGGAGTTGCTTCTGGCTCTGTGCTTAGGAATTACTCCTAGAGGTGCTTAAGGGACCATATGGGATGCCAGGGATCCAACCCAGGTCGGCAGCATGCAAGGCAAACACCCTACGCAGTGCAGTGCATGATCACTCCAGCCCCAAGGCCATGTGATTTGAATATGTGTCTTCCAGCTCACTTCTTACTAATCTTCCTTCATATCACACCAATCCTGCTATTTCCAAAGAGATTTCCAAAGAGGGATCCGTGACCGCCAGGGCCACCAGCTGTTGATAGTAACATAGTGGTGTCATTTACCTGAAATTCAGCATCAGTCTGTAAAGGGAGTGCTCTGGAGCAAACATTTAAAAAAAATTTTTTTTAAACTTTATTTAAACATTGTGATTTAAAAAATCGTTCACAATACATTTGCTTCAGGTACTCAGTGTTCCAACACCAGTCCCACCACCAGTGTGCCCTTACCTCCACCAAAGACCCTAGTTTCATGCCCTCCCCTCCTGCAGCCTGCTCCCTTGGCAGGCACTGATCATTCTACTTTATATTCTTTATTACAACATATATCTCATAATGGTGTTGGAGCAAACTTTGAAGTAGATTAAATCATCCTGCTAAGTGATGTTCTTACTACTGTCACATGATGTTGGAGGGGGAGACAAATTCTCTCCACAGAAACACTGTCAAAGAATTCATGACTACACGTGTTAGCCCCAGACCTGACCTAGGAGGAAAATGCTCCTGGGTTCTTCACACTGGGGCCCTCCAGGCTTTTCTGGATGTTGACCAAAAGTATTATATCAGTATCAGCATTCGACTAAATAGTTCCCGTGTGCTGAGCGATCATTATAACCCTAGAAGCGTAGGGAATGATTTACATGCTCACTTGAACTCTAAGCAAAGGTAACTAATTGTTGCCACTCTAGTGTTCAATTTAATATTGAACATTAATTTCCGGTATACCCAGGGAAACCAGGCGTCTACCAATCTCTCCGTATGATTGACCAGTGGTTGACTGTAATATTCCCATGATACCACGTGAGACTCACAGACATGGGGCAGAGCTGCTACTTGCTCTCCCTGTGCCCAGCCGCTCACGAGGCGCCCAGGAAGGATGGCGGGTTCTAGCCCGGACCCGCCACCCCAGCAGAGCCTTGCAACAAGCCAGACGACCCCTCACTCCATGAGGGCCTCCATTTTCCACATCCGGACTTCTCTCTTGTCAGAACTCCACCCAGCAGACCAGCCTATCACAGTCTGGCTTGCCTGGCCGCCTTGCGGCCGTGCGGTTCATCAATAAATGCTGGAATTAGAGATGACTACAAGAGTATGCTACCTGCACGGCAGAGCCTGGCAAGCTACCCGTGTTGTATTTGACATGCCAAATACCAGTAACAATTATAGACCTCATTCTGGAATGGATTGAGGCTCTTTATGTTCCTGGAGCAAGCAGATGCCCTTGGGCTCTACTATCATGAGACAGGACATATGGAGATGTTACTGGGGCCCGCTCGAGCAAATCCATGATGAACGGGAAGACAGTGATACAGTGATACCACGTGACCAGTGGTAGGCCACAATTCCCTGTAGCCAGTGGCTGGCTATAATATTCCCGTAATATTGAGTAACAAATGTTAGGCTATAAGATTCCCACATTTCATAATTCCCTATGACCAGTGGCAGGCCATAGTAGTTAAGCAATTCCCTGTGGCCAGTGGTAAGCTGCAATAGTCCCACCTTTCCCTGTGATCTGTAATAAACTCTTGTTCCACAGACTTTCTAACCTTATACTTTTATGTAGTTCCGCCTCCCTGCCCCTTATTTTCAGATTTTTGGTGGGAGTGGGCATGACATTTTTGTGTTGCTTAGAGCTCTTGGAATTAACATCCTCTTAGCTAAATGTCCCTTAGTAACACTTTGAACTTGGCTGCTTTTATAAACTAAGTCCAAGTGGTCCTTCTTAGGGGAGAAAGTGCGCTATGGCAGAGGAGATCTTCACCAGTTTCATTATAGAGTGTGATCAGAAAGTGGATGCAGTGAACATGACTGTATCTTGGATAACGATCTGGACCAGGTCGGCTGATAGGAAAGGTAGTAGAAATTCTGTCAGCATCACAGAGGACCTGTGGGTGTGCCTTTTTCTCTTGAGAAGCTGGAGAGAAAAGAAATCACTCCTAGAAATGCTGCAGCGGAAGGGGCAGCGGCAGCTAGAGGTGGAGGAGAATGAGTAGAAAAGTTGTTGGAATCCAGATCCTTACTATCCACAAGAGAAGTGTGGTAGTGACCAAGAGCAATCTCTGCTGGCTCTACCCACATTGGGCCCCTTTGCCCCTCCCACAACCCATCTTCATGCCGTAGCTCACCTTTTAAACTCTTCTTTCTCTCTGCTCCACTCACCATTCTCCTCTGGTAGGCCTCTGAGACACTGCCCACACAGCCTCCTAACCCTGCCCCTTACATCATGTGTATATGGCATATTGAGACCATAAATTGCTTGCAAACTTTGGTAATAGTAATACCAATTGCATTTTATTGTCAATTTCCTTTGTCTCGTGCAAGTCCATAGATGCTTCTCAAGCTGTTTAAATTTTAATTGAGTGGTTTCCTGAGGTTGTATTAGAAGTAAAATGAGTCATAAATCTTAGAAATACTACCCATGTCGTATTTGATATGCCAAAAACCAGTAACAATTAGAGTCCTCATTCCCATGACCTGAAGGAATGGTTTGAGGCTCTTCATGTTCCTGGAGCGAGCAGATGCCCTTGGGCTACACTAGCATGTGACAGGATGTATGGAGATGTTACTGGTGCCTGCTCGAGCAAATTGATGAGCAATGGGAAGACGGGAAGACAGTGACGAGTGACCCTGGTGTGGTGCGCAGGTCATACCCGGTGGTGTTAGAGGACCCTGCTCTGCCGAGCTCCCACGGCTCCTGGGCTCCCAGATGCAAAGCTCAGCTTCCTTTGAACCTTCTCTTTGGATTCCTACATTAGACTGCCCTTACTGGTTTTCTATCAGCTGTTTCGGTATTCTTCAGTGGAATCCCCAGGCACTCTCTCTCTCTCTCTTTACATTCCTCTACCTCTACGTAGCTTTTACAGGAGATGTTGCCCCAAAACTGTGTGACACTCGGTGTCAGGTGTCATCAGTAGATACTTGTGGCCCATGGGGTTCCTGATCGATGTCAGCTGCGTCTCACCTCTGCTCTCATCATTTCATTGCCTGTTACTGTGTTTCTTGTGTCTTCCCTTATTTTTGCTGCTGCCGTCATCATTGATGTGAGGTGCCAGTTGTTGAGGTGGGATCACCTCAGATCATATCAGAGTGCTAGGAATAGAGCTTGCAGCCTCATACTTGCCTGCAGGCACCCTCCCTCTCCACCTTATGCCCAGGCCTCATTGCTGCTTGTGAGTATTCACACTTGGTCATAATAGGGCCTTGAAGGAGCATCTGAGATGTGATGTCGAGTCTGAAAAGTCAGAGTTCAGGGCTGGGGCCAAAGAGCCTTGGGTCCGTCCTTTGCCTTGGCAGTCCTTGTGTGTGAAAAGCTCTTTCTGTTTTTCTGTTTATCGTTAAAATGAAAATATACCAGAACTACAATGAGTTTTCCTGTAGTTCAAGAAAAATAATACATAATAGATTATGAACTGTCTGCTCTCTGATGATGTCGCCGCTCTTAATTGTAGAAATTTGGCAGACATTACTAGAACGATTCGTTCAAATTCAATAGCATGTAATTAAAGACAGAGACTGCCATTTCTCTGATGGGTACATTAAAAAATTATATATCATTTGGATTTAACCCTGAGCTTAGTTCCCCAAAAGAATGCCAAAAGACAAGAGGGTAAGTATTTTAGTCTAAATAGGGGGCCCCAGTTATATAAAGTAACTCCATTTATAGAAATATCGATTATACTCTAGCTATTTAAGAATAATTATGCAAAAGACTTTTTTTAGAATGAATATTACTTAGAGTAGCCAAACAGAAACTTCCATTATGATGAAATTTTCGGTTTCAAGCTCTGCCAGGCAACAGTTTTAAGCTTTTCCTGACTGGCTATTAAAACCAGTGTTACTGGAACAAAATGGGATATAGACGCATAATGGCTGCCTACCACTTCTTGGAATGGTAGTGTTTATGTAGTATGGAAAAGTATTTATTGTTTTTAGGACAAGGGAAATGAAAACCCACAAGTTTATCGTGTTGTCAGTTTGCAGTGTTGTTGGGGAGGGGGTGGCAATGTTCATTTTCCCCATAATTTTACCTTCTCAAACAGACTCACGGTGAATGGCTATTGGCTTGGGTTCTGAGAACCAAGTCGTGGTAGGAGTGACTGTGCCAAGTAACACAGAGCTGATGGAAAGATCATGAATACTTGGGTACCGTTTCTTAGTTTTGGTTTTTTTGTTTTGTTGTGTTTTGTTTTGTTTTGTTTTTGCAGGTGGTGGGTGTTGGGGCCACACCAGCAGTTTTTAGGGCTGATGCTGGAGGGACTTGGGAACCTAAGGGATGCTGGAAATTGAACCCCAGCTGGCCACGTGTAAGATACACATCCTACCTACTGTACTATCTCTCCAGCCTTGCCATTTTTTTAGTTTTTATGAAACTGGCAGAAATCATACAATGTAATGAACTTTGTTGGTTAATTGCTGTATCGAGCTAAGTAAATTGTCAGTAGAACTCTCCTGGTTTGTTTTATCAGGGGAAACGATTGCCAGATTGCTCCGGGTATAGTTCTGTGAACTGATTTTCCTATTTCGAGCAACATTGCCCCAAAGTAATCATCCTCAGTTGCTTGTCTCCATAATTTCATAATTATTTGAGCTATTTTAGAAGAATTCCAGACATCAGAATATTAGGGAAATGGACTTAGGTGATTCTGGAATCCACCGAAACCCTAAGGTCCCTCCAGAGGTCCTCTAGGTAAGTCCAATGACATCAATAACAAACATAGATTTAAACGTCAGATCTCCAACTCTCGTTTTGTGCTGGGAATTACCATAGGGTGTTCTTTCTGGCCCTCAGAGCCCTCATCTGTGAAATAGTTTTCATAACCTACTTACTGGGATGTGAAGATGAAATAAAATATGTGCATTTATATTAAATATTAAAAAAATACCCTAATTTGGGGTTAAACTGGGATAACATCAATTACTAGCAGACCTCCAGTCTCTGGGACATTGATAATTACATGTTGATTGAGGTAACTTGTTGGACAGAAAAAAGGAATACAATGTTATTTCATTATGTTGAAATGTTGTGTTGAATGTTGCCAGGACATAAAGGATTGTATAGCATTATAGCAAATTGCAACACTGTTATAAAACAGGAAGAATAGAAAACACAATTAGGTTGGTGTCCTTTTCCAAACATTCAGAGCTCTTTCAGGAATTTTATTTGATAAGATGGAAATTCTCCTAGATGTATTTGCCTTGCTATGTTGTAGAGCAGGTTGTAAGCTAGACAGACGCATTCCTGGGCTGACACTTTGTCTCTCTCCCATCCTACAGTTAAATGAGCATAAGCCCAGCGGATGGGAAGAATTGAAAGAACAAACAACATGCAAACTTGGTCTTTTCTAGAACCAAATACAGTGTGCTTGGGTTGCAAAAGCCCCTTTGTTGCAGCGCTCAAGCTCATACTTAGTGTGTAAGAGTCCAGGCATCAGTCTTTGGTAACTCATGATACCCTGAGCACCCCTGGAGTAGACCCCATGTAATATGTGGTGTGACACCCCCCAAAACAAACAATGATTTGCTTTCTAAATCCTCTGGTGTTATAATGTTAGAGATTCGGGGCAGAACTTGGAGGTCAGGTTCTGGAGAGTGTGGTGGGAGGTGTGGGAGAACAGCTTTGAAGGAAGCTGCCCAGCTCTGCGGTGCTTGGAGGACTGAGGAGATTGGGGGGTCTGACCCTACAGCAACTTCTTGCACTGTGGCCTTCGCATGTCCCTGGTGATCAGGGATTTTTCTTTTTGAGGTCTGGGGGAATAGGAGTGAGGGCGGGAGGAATCTTTGGTCTGTGTTTGCATCTTCCCCTAGAAGTTTCTGGCTTGAGGATGTCAGTGTAGGATGAAGATTCCCCCTTGTCATTGATTTTTGGGATCCGTCATGCAGAATTCTTTGCACTAACAAGAAAGAAGCCCGTGGGAATTCTGTTTTGCTCCTTTCCTGTAGCACACAGTCAATGATTAAACAGACTGGTGAGGGCAGGCTGTCGGGTGCAGGGATGACAGTGGGGAGCACCGGATGAGAGACCGCATGTCTCAATGTGGTTCCATTCCTGACTCCATCACAGAGAGCAGAAGCCTTAGTCGTCCCAGCTCTGGAACCACGGGCTTCACTGTTGGCACGACTTCTGCTTGGAAGGGTCTCTTGAATATTGAGACTTTTATTTGAGATTGTATTCTGGAGAGGGAACTGAGGTTTCTGGCACAGTCACTTCGTCTGAAAATGACAGAGGGATGTTCCTATCAATATTATAGATTCTCCCCCAAAAAAAAAGCTATCGAGTCAGACTCTATAAATGTCATGTCTTTGCTGTTTGTTCAGTTTATACGGTCTGCTCAGAATGTTTGCCAAAAAGGCAAAAATCACCTGAAGTTATTTCGTGTTTTTATTTACTTATTTGTCATCCTGGGAAATCACACTTTGGCGGTGCCGGGAATGAGGCTTGGGGGATATGGTGCAAACTCAGCCCTGTGGGCAGCAAGCCCAGAGCCTCACACAGGTAAGGCATGCATACTGCCTCTGAGCCACCTCTCTGGCCCCTGAAGTCCTGTCAAGTATTAAATTAGAATGTCCAACCAACTCAGAAAAACAATTATAGCTGATCTATTGCTGTCTTAAGACCTGCAGCTGGAGGGGTGTGACAGGTAGGGGCGCCTGACTTGCATGCAGACGATTCGGATTGGATCCCCAGCACTACCCCATGCTCCGCCAGGAGTAAACCTGGAACATTCCTGTGTGGACCCATAGCAAAACCCCCACCCCCAGTGCACCTTTTCATTTCTCAAAGAGCATTTTGAGATTTGAGGATTTTTAAAAAGTTAAATATTTCAAAAAGCAGTGAACTAACCTTCAGAAAAGATTCATCTATGGAGTTCCGATACTTCTCTCATGAAATTTGCTTCATCTCTCTCTTGCATCTTTTATGTTGTCTACTGTTCTGCTTCCTAAAATTAAATAATATAGGTGAGTCGCTAAAACCCATCTTTTATTTGTGCAAGTCTTGTCATTTTAGTTGTTCTATTCAGAGTATGATTCACTGACTCCAGTATTCGGTTGTCACAGTATAAGTTACGCACATTGTAAGGGTTGAACCCAGTTTCTCAATCGTAGATGGGTATCTATTTAAATATGCGCTGTTTAAAGGTAAAGGTATAAATAACTACTATGAGTTGTTTTTTCAAAAAATGGTAAAAAGCCTGCTAACATGCCACCTTGAGCCACCCAAACTGTAGTTAATTTTTTTTTTCCTAAGGAGCCGGAACAATAGTACAGTAGGGAGTAGGGCTTTTGCTTTTGCATGTGGCTGATCCGGGGTTTGATCCCGGCATCCCATATGGTCCCTCAGGCACCACCAGGAGTAATTTCTGAGAGCCAGAAATAACCCTGAGCATCTCTGGGTGTAAGAAAGAAAGAAAAAAAAAAGTTTTTCCCCTAAAACCTATTTTTTATATATTGTACTTTTTGGATCTTTTTATTATCTAAATAAAATTATTATTTTTCTTTTAAGAAAATTATGGCTTTTAAAAAGTTTCTCTGCATAGAAAAACAGGGTGACAAGAGATACCCTTTATGCTTTATGACTGTCACATTCTTTTTATTCTAAAAATCAATAATGACGATAAAGTACAACCAATTCATAGTATTTTATTGAAATATTGACTTTTATTTGACATATTTCTAGTAATCTGATTTGTGGACATGCTATCGGGAATGACAACAATTTTCTTATTTCAGTTAACAATGTAACAAAAATCAAGATAACCGCCAGTGATAATACAGGAGTGAAGGCTCTGGTTTTGCACATTGCTGTCTCTGGTTCTGTGCCCCATACTGTGTATGGTCCCCTGAGCACTGTAGGGTGTGATCCAGCCACCGATAACTGCCCGTCTGTGATTTAGTACAGTGTTTCTCAACCTGGGGCCGTAAGCACTCTTCCCTCCACCTCCCCAATATCCTAATGAGAGACCCAGTTGAAATGGTGTAAATGGGGGATCACCATACAAGACTTGGGTCCAACTGGTAGGATCGGAGAGGACCCATCAGAGGAAACAAGGTCAGAAGGGGCCACGGCCGTGAAAAGGTTGAAACACTGCTTTAGAACACCATTGGGTAATTTGCATGGATTTCATAAACCTTTGAAAAATCATCTAACGAAATATTTTCTTTTTTTTATTTCTCTTTTATTTCTGAAGTCCAGAAGTCCCATATGGGCCAGCAAGGTTATGCTCTGTTGGAGAGTCCATTGCTCCAGCTTTCAGAGGCCACCCAGATTCCTTGTTTTGCAGCCCAGAAAAGTTCCGGCCACTGATCCCCTCATTCTATAATCATTCTGACTCTGACCTAGTTCCTGACTCTGACCCCTGTTTCAAGGGCTCCTGAAATCAATATTGGACCCATGTGGATAATTTAGAATAATCTTCCTGTCTCAGTAAACTCCCCTCACGTTCCCACTCTGCAAACACCTTCTATGAATATGAAAAATGGACATGCTTTGCCTTGGCTGATAGATCTCCCTCTTTTCTCTGTGGTCTAAACCAAATATTTTCATTCATTCCTTTTTCAGTAGGTAAAGCTCTGATACCTCAGTTCTAAAGAGTTTCAAATTTCAGCTAAATGTTTTTTGTTGCCTTTGTTTTATTTGTAACCATGCGATGTTCACTGGGCTCTTCCCATTCATTGAGTACTAGCTTGGAGCAATCTGTGGCAGGCTCTGTCTTAGGCACTGAATATAAACAGGAGAAAATGGACAAGCAATCCTGTTTTCAGAGCTTATCCGCCATAAATAGGAGGCATTCAATAATAGATGCATTTGGTGCTCAAGGGCTGTTGGGGTCTATGAAGAAAAATCACCTCTAAAGAGGAAGACAGTGACTCTGCCTAGGTGGATGGAGAGGCAGTTTTCTACGGGAGGCCGCTGGCTAGTGGAACAGGGATCTGAATTCCAGGGCAGGGTGATGGGGGGAAGAATGTTGTGGAAGATCCTGTGGCACACCAGCTATCCAGAGTCTCCCCTTGATTCCATGCCATGCCGTGCTCTTGTGCATTCTTCACTGTCTTTTCAGAAAGTGCCAGGTTCGCTTTTCAAGTACTGTTTCTGGCTTGCCAAGCCGTGCAGACGGTGCTTATTTTCGTCTGTGCTTTGTTAGCAGATCAGCGAGTTAAGTTCAAATGGCACAAATTTCCAGAGTGAGCCGCAGCCCTGCTCTCCCGCACACACTGGCTCTTGTCAGTAAACCCTGCGGGAATCTGTTCAAGTCTCCAGCGAGACTGTCCACACGCCTCCCCGTGACCTCCCATTCTTTCCTCAGGCTTCCCAACCCCACCATCCAGATCTACCTGTGCAGTTCTGTCTTGCTGTTTGCCACAAGTAGTAGCAGGGTTTGTCGTGAGTTTTGCCAGAACCGCGCTGTTCACTTACTAGGCATTGATTGCCTCATTTCATCTGCCCTGCGAGCCTTGCAGAAGAGGACAGCACAGCCCGGTCACTGTGCTTGCTTGTCCCTTAGTGCTGAGTGAGAAGGTGGTTGACCTGGATTTAAACCTTGGCAAAACAACCCCATAGTTCGTCTCAGCCTTTACTCTGCAGACTCTGGGTTTGGGAGGGGTTGAGTTAAACACAAAGAAACTAAGTGGGCCTCTAATCCAAGCATCCTGACCAAAAATAAGCAATACAAGTATTGTATGTGTTATCCCTTATAATCAAAGCAAAATTTCCTGTTCCACGTTTCCTTTTTCTATGTTCCTCTTCCACAAAGGCATACTCAGCTGTGCTCAGGGCTTACTCCTGGCTCTGTGCTCGGGTTCACTCCTTGTGGGCTCCGGGACTATATGGGCTGCCAACGATCAGCCCAGGTTGGCCATGTGCAAGGCAAATGCCTTCCTGCGTACTATGTCTCTGGCCATCCCTTCTACATTTTATTCCCCTCTGTTCATCTCTTCCCCTTTCAGAGGAGCTTCTTAAAGCAGAAATGGCCAGAGAGTAAGTCTAGCACCTGTCTTCTTGATCCTGAGTCTCCATTTTGGGGGGGTGATTGTTTTCTTTTTTCCTCTCTCTTTTTTCTGGGTTCCTAGCGCCCCAGTGTTCCCTGACTTTCTCCCCATCATTAAACCTTGGGCAAAAAACCTTGCAGCCGCAGAGCTGGGCTCAGCCATCCACGTTAGCAAGAATGCTGTGGAGCGAAGGGGCCACGTTCATTCCTCACCCTTAGCCGGGACCGTCACTCTTTTTACCATTATTCAGAACCTTTTTTTCTGAATTTGGCAGAATTTTATTAGGTATTTAAAAGGTGTCTTTGTACTATAAACTCTCTTTACCCGATAAATTAGAATGCATTGCAAATGTCTGATTTAACATTTCTGATGACAGGAAATGCAGTTTTCATGACAGATAGATGATTGGGACACATCCTAGTTAATTCATAGTGACACTGCAGACATTGTGTTTGAAAATTGTGATTGTTCTGATCAGGATGATTATACAGGATAATACAAAAGCACTTCAGAACATTTTTATGTTTTCTAGTTCGGATCTTTTCAACTTACTGAATGATCATTGGGGTTTGAAATTTAGGTTTATCACTCATCACTTAAACAAATGGATTTCCCGCTCTGGTTAGATAGGACCAGAATCAAGAGGGAATAAGCTTTGGAACCAGAGCGATGATACAGTCAGGTGCTTGCTGACATGCAGCTGACCCAGGTTTAATCCTCAGCACCCCATGTGGTCCCTTGATTCCACCAGGAGTGATCCTTGAGGTCAGAGCCAGGACTAATCTCTGAGCACTACAGGGTGTAGTTCAAAAACAACCAGAAAAAGAGGAAATAAGCTTAGTATCTGATGCAGACTCAGAAACTCCTTCTTTGACCTCCTTTCCTTCCTCTGCTGCTTTCCATGATTCCTGGATAGTTATTTTATCTTAAAGAACCATAGGCCGTTGGAAGGGAAGCATGTATGTAAATGAGTGCAAAGATTATCTAAAAGTGTATCATATCATTAATAAAACTTACACCCATCATCTAATGCTATGTTTTTCCTTCATCCCTGAACAACCAGGGTTGAATCTTGAGTAAACCAGGCTTTAACAAACTATGAACCAATCTGTATAATAGTGTTTCGGATAACTTTTGATATTCGAACAAATTGAAATAGCAATTCCATGATGCAAAAATTAAGAAATTCATATTTCAGTCACCTTAAATAGTTTTACTAAAACACAGCCACACTCATATTTTGGTTTCTTCCCTATAGCCTTTCTCTTGCAACAAGAGTTAAGTAGTTACGAGGGCACTTTAATGGCCCATAAAACTTAAAATATGACGCTTCATAAGGAAAGCTTATCAACCTTCCTCTGAGGATCTCTCTTTCCACCCCTTCCCCCCCACAATCGCTGAAGATCACCTACAGAGCAGCATTTACTGACCCCCAGTTATATGCCAAACCCTGATGGGGCCACAGGAAGCAGACAGAAACAGGCTTCCCTGTGACCCTTGTTGAACAGGAGTCCCATGAGTAGAAGACTGTCAAGAAAGCAAAATGCACCAGAACAGTGTGGTTACATGGATTATGATTAAACAAACAGTTCTGTGGGGGAAACAGATGGAAATGACCTGAGGACGGTGGTGGATGGTTTGGGCAGGCCGGTGGAGGTAAAGAAACTCCGCCAAAAGCATGCACATTAACACTGTTGTAGAAAAGAGAAAGTGAATCTAATACAAAGATGGAAGATCTCATTTTAGATTGAGTGGTCTGAGCATGGAAGGCTTAAAAGGAAATAATAAGACTAGTCTCTAGAGAAGTGTGAATGAAATATGGCTGGCAACGGCAAGCAAGTAGCATTCACTCTAATTCTTTGTCCTTCTTGTTTCCCCATCCTCCCCCACCCATGCTCTCCCTTTCCCTCTTATCCCTTTATTCTCTCTCTCTCCTCTTATCCTAAGAAATAAAGCTTCAGTTTTCTCCTTTCCTTTCCCAGCTTTATTCTTTCTCAGAAGCACATCACTGCATCTTCACTAGTTGGAGGCAAAAGCTCCATTACACTTCCTCACGTCTCCTCCACACCTTCCTTTCTTTTGACTCATGGAGAATTCTCCTGAAGCTACCGCTGAAACACAGCTGTACTCTGTCCGCTTCCGACATGCCGGCGTATTCTCACCAACAAAGACAAGCGTCTTCCGCCTGCCACCTAATTCTTGTAATCCCCCACATCTCCCTACTTCCTTTCTCTACCCTATTCAAGCTACACTTTGTTCTTCAACCAGCAGCTCCAGTGATCTTTAAAAAAAACATGTGGAGTTGGGTGACTGAGTCAATTTCATTGCTTAAAAAAAAATCTTTGCTTCTTCATGGTCTTAAGACTAAAATCTCAAACTATTAACTGTTTGGAGGAGAAACTGGATGTACATTTGACTCGGCCATAGGGATTAATACACTAGCATTGATAGCTTGGAAAGTAGGTGAGAAAGAGAGAAGGGGAGAACAATTACTTCCTTGTTTTTGTTTTCCAAGTCTGGGCAAAAGGCAGAACCATTTACCCAGCCTAGACATCTAAAAAGGAATTAAGTTTTCTTATAGAAGCATAAGACACAATTTCAGATTATTTGAGACTGCCTCCGTGATAGGCATTGGAGATGTCCCCAAAACATTTGGATCAGTGAATCTGTGGAAAGAAACATGGTCAGGGCTGGATGTATAAATTGGCATTTATTCTAAGGGGGTGAGTTTTTTTTTGTAGGCTCCGGCTTTTGTCTTTTAATTATTTTTAGTTATTTTGCTTATGTATAGTATTTTTATGTGAAAATTGTTATGCGCTTTTTATGTAAAAATTTTGTCATATCTGATCATGGGGTTTTTCAGTCCCTTGTTTAAGAATTTACTAAACTGTTTGTTTCTAGTTGAGTCCTCCTGTGTTTCTGTTTTTCATTGGGTTTAGTTGGTTTCTATGGTACTTTTCCATTGAATTTGGTGTGCTCCTACTGAGGTTTCAGTCTTGAGAAAGAAGATGTTGCATGGCTGTGTATGTGGTCACATGGTCCAGAGGCTTCAGGACCTTCTTTGATCTGGGCCACTGTGTTGACATGGAGGCAGCTGTAGGTGGTGGGCGTGGCTGCTGGGCTCCAAGAAGTATGGGGACGGGGTGAGCGGAGGCTGCCCACCTTGACTGAGAAACCACCAGAGTTCTGAGCCTGGGCACCCGGGTACCTGAAGTTATTTGCAGATCGGTCCTCTGTACAGAGAATACTCATGAAGCAGAGCACTTGGTATCACTATAGCAGTGGGGTGTGGACACAATACCAGGGGCTCTAGCATGGCAGGTACTCCGCCTGCCCACCTCCTAAGGACACCACAGTTTTCAGCTGCAGAGATCAGTGTTTTCATGAATTTTGGCCACTTACATGCATCTCCTTGGATACTTACTTGGGAATTGGCAAATGATTCTGCTATTTGACTGGGTGAGTCAAATAGCAGAATCATTTTACCATACTATTATTAATGTTTCTCACAGATGTAATCCCAGCACTAGGCACATCACCAGGGTACCCATCTTCCTCCCTCGGGGACTCAGCCCTCCTCCCTTTCACTCCTCCCACCCCAACTCAGTTGTGTGGGTCAGTCCCAGGATTGGGGAATTTAAAGTCCTGGTCCCCAGGGCCTTCCTTAGACAGTAAGTGTAGGTTAAAATTAAGAGAA
Organism: Cryptotis parvus; assembly: GCA_021461705.1. Lineage (NCBI taxonomy): Eukaryota > Metazoa > Chordata > Mammalia > Eulipotyphla > Soricidae > Cryptotis > Cryptotis parvus. The sequence continues at coordinate 126,236 of JAJIBD010004764.1, read as the reverse complement.
CCTGGCCCCATGCACTGAGGTCCAAATTGGAGGTAGGCCTTTGTGGGGGACTGCATCTGGAAGAGGGAGTCCTATCGTGCCCTGAATGCAGCAGGACTGGACCCGCTGGGATGAGTAACTCAGGTCCGTGCTGATTTGTCCAGCAAAGCAATTCTCTGTATTTGGGAAGAAAGAGGAATTTGGAATTAAAAAAAAAATCATTTACAGCAAAAGATTTAGAGCAATTTCTATAAGCGGTGCTGTTGACTAATCAAATTTAATTCAGAACCTTGCAATTTATGCAGCTTATGAGTTCATTTTAATTGAATGTGTTTATTGGGTGGAAATAAGTTTTGACCTTTATAATCACCATCTCCCAAAAGTTATGTGTTCATCAACTTGTCAACGAATATTCCCTCTGATTTTGGCTTCTGTGTGTGTTGGAGAGGTTTAAAAACAAGTCTCTAGTTAATTCGCCATGTCATAAAAATCTGTAAGCACCTGTATCTGCTTTTGTTTGCAATTACAATTGACTTAATTACTTGTTAAGAAAAATATATAATTAGGATTTTTCCCCCCACACACATAACACATCTAATAGTAGATTGAGGCAAGGTAATTGGATTTATGAGGATTAATTAGAGGCTAATTGCCACCTCCTACATGAAGCCTTCTGATTGTTCTGTCTAGACACTCTATCTTTTCATGAACCATTTAAAGTTCTTTGTATATTTATTTGGAAATCACTAGAGAATAGCTAAGACTAAAACTATTATCTCTGGTACCAGACTACTTAGATTCTATCCTGATAGTGCCACTGATGACCTCATATCATCCGCTAAGTACTCCGCTTCTTTAGGACTTAGTTTTCTTCTCCAGATAGGAGATGATAGTACCAACCCAGTAGTGCCTTGGGAAGGTGCAAGTTAACTCATCCGAGAACACGCAGCAGGGAGCCTCAGTATAATGGCGTCATGGGCAGGTTCCCCAGTAGTGTAGGGCGGAAATAGTGTGGTTGCAATTTTTGTGTCTCTGCCTGGAGTTTGTGACTTAGCATGAACTGCTGGAAAGAATCTGGCTTTGATTCTTGGAGGAGACTTCAGGACAAGTTTTACTTGAGTAAAACAAGGGACAAGGGCTCCGGGAATAACTCGGAGACACAGATCACGTGCCCCAGTGAGTATGAGGCCGGACTTATCCCTGGTTGAATCCCTGGTGCCACCTGCCTGCACCTAGCACGGTCCCAGCAGCTCTCACCACCCCCACCACTGCAAAAGAATGGCAGTTGCTGACAAGTAGTCTGTGATGTGCTGCAGCCACGAGTGCCACAGCCAGTGGTGCCATGAATGTGGGCCTGTAAGTAAGCAAGCACTGTGGTGAGCCCAGTGAGACACAGCACCACGAATATGTTTGGGCGCCATAACTTAGCTAGGGAGCAGGTGCAGCCCTCCACAAACATCTCAACAAGTGCGTGGGTAATAGAATAGTACTGGTAGTCTATAAAGAACCCCAAAGCCTTGTTTCTTACCATATCAGTCCTACAAATAAGGGAAATTTTAGTCTCATGTCAGGTTCAGGTATAATTTCTCTAATGGTCAGTTTTTCTAATGATGTAGCTTTAGATTGACATTAACTAAACTCGGAGATGTTGCTTTGCTTTCTTTCATAGACTTTTATGGCATGGTTAAACACATGAGGGGATATTGAGTTGTTGGCCAAGTTATCCAGGCTGTTGCTGCTCAACTCCTTCACTGTGAGGATTGTGTGGTAACAGTGAGGATCTTTTCCCAATGGCTATTTGAGACTTAGCAGTGGCAATTGGATTGTTGAATGAACAGAACCAACCATTGGCTACCTCCTCTGCTCTATGATCAGATTTAAGAACTCATTAGTAAAAACAAAGGGGAAGAGTCTATAATGTAAGGACGTCTCAGCAATTGGCTAAAAGACATAACAGATTTGTGAAAATATTTTCCTTGGTGTTTGTATTTTTCTTATTTGCTGGATCTCAGCAATACGTTATGCAATACTGTATCAGGAAACCTGGTATTCTTCTCTTTAGGTACAAAGTCTCAGTAGACAAAAGACTTAAAGCCTTGAATCTTTCCCTTTTATAGCCAGTACTTGCACAAAAGCGGTTGTCCAGGCTTTGCGAACCCAAGGGCTAAACCCCAGAAGGTTGGGATCAGCAGAATTAGGAAGCTGGGCCAAGGACTCTGCTGCTGGAGGGATCGTGTGTGTGATGAACAGCCCTCAAGCGAACTCTCCAGAGTGTGCTTGTTCCTGCTTTTTGTCCACAGCAAGAAGTGTCTCCCCTGAGTTGGTTTCCCCAGAGGAAATGAAATGAAGAATAAATTGTAAAAAAGGGGGCCAGAGACATAATACAGGGATTTTTGCCTTACATGTCCTGTTAGGTCCTACTACAGGCCCAATTATGTAAGCCCTGGGACCTTGACAGACAAGTCACTGACCACGCCAATATCTATCCTGGTCATCTGGACAGTATAGATTCACCAACTGTGGGCAGGATGTCTTCAGGTAATTAACTCATGACTGGAACAGGGCAGACCACTTCTCTTGTCTTTAAGTATGCATGACCTTTTTAGGATGAAATGTTTGAAATACGTTTTCTTTAAGTTTATTGGCTATATGGATTTACATGGACTATGATGCATGGAACGGCCTTGGAAGGCCTATAAAATCCCTGCTTGCTTTCTCCCGGGGTTGAACATTCTCACTAGGACCTGCATGTCTCAGTGAAGTGATCGCCCCAGCTAGCTGGAATAAACCCTGTGTGTTATTGCATTACGAGTGTGGTTCTTAGCCATCTGAGCAGGGAAGCAGGCAAACGGAGCAAGGGCTCCAACAGCCCCAACCCGGTTCCATCCCAGCACAGTATATAGTCCCCTGAGCACCGCCTGGAGGGAACCTTGAGCACTGAACCAGCAGTAAACTCTGAGTACTTTCAGCCCTCCTAAATACCCCTCCACTTCACTTGTATCACTTGTCTTCCTGTTGTTCATCGATTGCTTGATCAGGCACCAGTAAAGTCTCCATTCATTGGGAATGAGGTCCATTATTGTTACTGTTTATGGCATATCAAATACACCTCAGGTAGCTTGCCAGGCTCTGCCGTGTCTCTGGGTTCATCCCAGGGGGCCCAGTCTTTTTCTATGTCAGACCATCCACCATCCAGAGCCCACAGGGCAAAGCCCTGGGTGTAGACAAGCCTGTCTCCTGTCTGCCACCTGCTGACCCCTCCACTATCTTCCCATTAATCATCTATTTGCTAGAGCGGGCACCAGTAATATCTCCATATGTCCCGTCTCATGCTAGTAGAACCCAAAGGCATCCGCCCACTCCAGGAACATAAAGAGCCTCAAACAATTATATTAGGTCACGGGAATGACCTAATATAAATGTTACTGGTATTTGGCAATATCAAATACAACACGAGCAGCTTGCCAGGCTTGCCGTGCGGGTGGCATGCTGTCGTAGTCACCTCTAAATAAAGCATTTATTGATAAACTGCGTGACCGCTAAGCGGCCATGCGAGCCGGGCAGTGATAGTCTGGTCTGCTGGGTGGAGTTGTGATGAGAGGGAAGTCCGATGTGGAAAATGGCGGGCCCCATGAGTAGGGGAGGGTGGTCTGGCTTGTTGTGGGGCTCAGCTGGGGTGGCAGGCAAGGGCTAGAACCCGCCATGCCTCCCGGGCGCCTCACGAGCAGCTGGGCACAGGGAGAGCAAGTAGCAGCTCTGCCCCATGTCTGAGAGTCTCTGGTTCAGCATACCTGGGCCAGATTGAAAAAAAAAAACTGCTGCAGGGTGGCTGTAGATGATCCGGGCTGTGATAGTCTGGTCTGCTGGGTGGAGTTGTGACGAGAGGGAAGTCCGAATGTGGAAAATGGTGGGCCCCATGAGTAGGGGAGGGTGGTCTGGCTTGTTGTGGGGCTCAGCTGGGGTGGCACTACCAAAATAAAATAAATGAAAGGCTGCTTTCCTCTCAGTAAACTCACATACGCTGGTTTGAGTGATTGGTGTTTCTGCATAGAAAGAAACTCACAAATGGGCTCTGTTTAGGGAGAAGTGGCCCATGATCTATCTGCTGGACCAAACACTCTCTCGACTTTGATGAGAGAATGAGCATTTAAATAGCTTTGCCTGCCTTCACTTCTGCACAGTGGCTACATCTCCACCACTTTAAGGACAAGTCTCAGGGTGGTGGAATGGCTTTTCCAAAGCCACATGCAGTTAACAGCTTTTTTTTAGGGAGTGACTCCTGCCAGCCGGAGGTCCTACTGATGTAATCTGCCCTGTGGACCCTTCGGTTTCCTTCGCCAGATGGAAACATTAAGATGCTAGGGAGTGAGCCCTTTTCTTGGAGGCTAGGAAGATTCTTGCAGGTGGTTTTGATTACCTGTTAGATCACTTTCCCATCAGGGATTCTAGCCCCAGGTTTGTTGGTTTCATGAGATCATTTTCTCTCCTCCTATTCCTTTACATTTCCTATTTAAAATAGCAATTAGCTCTGTATCTCAGAGCCTTTGCAGTGTACCACGTGTATCATTCATTTGGAATATTAGTTCACCGGCTAATAGCCCACAATTTTAGTTATATATGAAATGGTAGTTTGGTGGAATAACGTTGCTGCTCCTAACTAAACCCAAAGCTCAAACAAGCTGCTTGTCGCAGGGAGACCCTCATTTTCCCAGCTGTCAACCTGACTGATATTTTAATTTTTTTGCCCTGTAGAAAACTTCAGTCTCTTATCCAATAGATAAATGAGTGAACCCCCAGGAAATGCAGCCGAATGTTTCTGTTTGCCAATGCAATAAATGCAGAAGCTAATAAATGTCTCCTTCCATCAGGAGGAGGCGTGTAATGAGTAAATGATGAGAAAAAGAATTCAGGGAAACAAATGATCAGTCCGATCTAAGATGACAAACAATTTCTTAATAACTTGGCCTCTAGTCAGAGAGGGCTTTCACCAGGCCAAGAGAATGCCTGTTGAAACTAAGCCGAGCAGAGGGCCATTTACATCCAGCCGTTGATGGATTTAGTCTGGCTACATTTGGGTCACACTGAGCAATAAGCCGCAATTCAAACATAGCCCAGTTATTGCAGACTTTTCTTGGCGCTGTAATTTCTGAGAATGTGTGTTAGAAAAAGGAATCATTTAGGGGTCTAATTCCCATTACTTACCCCCGATCACATTTCCACTTCACATTTGTCTTTTTAATAAAGACCTTTCTCAAACATAAAGCTCTTGTGTCCCTTCCCTCCCCAAGAAGTGTTCTGGGCTTTTTGTGTTGTTGTTTGTTTGTTTTGAGGAATGCTATTGGGGCTGTTGGAGCCCTCGCTCCGCTTGTCCGCTTCCCGCTCAGATGGCAAAGAACCACACTCGTAATGCAGTAACAAACAGGGTTTATTCCAGCTAGCTGGGGCCGATCGCTTCGCTGAGACATGCAGGTCCTAGTGAGAAGGTTCGACCTCGGGAGAGGGCAAGAAGGGATTATATAGGCCTTCCAAGGCCGCTCCATGCATCACAGCCTGCGCAAATCCATATAGCCAGGAAACTTAAAGAAAAACATATTTCTCGGTGCTGGAGCCATAGCCCAGCGGGTAGGGCGCTTGCCTTGCACATGGCCGGCCCATGCTGGCCCGGTTCTATCCTCGGCATCCCATATGGTCCCCCGAGCAGTGCCAGGAGTAATTCCTGAGTGCAGAGCCAGGAGTAACCCCTGAGCATTGCCGGGTGTGACCCAAAAAAGCAAAAAAAAAAAAAAAAAAAAACCAAAAAACATATTTCAAACATTTCATCCTAAAAAGGTCATGCAAACTTAAAGAAAGACAAGAGAAGTGGTCTGTTTTGTTCCAGTCATGTGCTTAACCAACCTTGAGGATGCCCTGTCCTCAGCTGGTGTTAAAACTATACTCTCAGATGACCAGGATAGATATGCGTGGTCAATGACTTGTTTCTCAAGACCCCAGGGCTTACATAGTTGGGGCCATAGCAGGATCTAACACCAGCTGGTGGAGCATTTGCCTTGCATGTGGCTGACCCAGGTCAAATCTCTGGCATACCTTTCGCTCCCCTTAGTCCCATCAGAGTTAATCAAACCAAACTATTTCTGAGTGCAGAGCCAGGAGTAACCCTGGAACACACTAGGCGTGGCCCCCCAAACCAATAAACAGTATATAGGCACATTAAAAAAATAAGAGCTGGATGGGCAAACCAAGCAGCCCAGGCAGTTTGTGAGGTCCAGAAGTGCATCAGCCTGTCTGCGGTTGTATACAGTAGTAAATAAAAACAAATTTTGACAAACTATATTAAAAAAAAAAAGAGCTGTGGTCAAAATGATAGCACAGTGGGTAGGGCATTTGCCTTGAATGCGGCCCACCTGGGTTCTATCTTCGGCATCCTATATGGTCCCCCAAGCACCATTAGGATTAACCCCTGAGCATTGCCAGGTGTGACCCAAAAAATAAAATTTTTTTTAAAAATACAAAAGCATAAGGGTCTTTTCTTTGACTCTCCAGGGTCTGCCTTTGTGGAAGCTTATGGAAGTCTTACTCCTGAGTGTCGAGGGCAGAACCTCTAGCTTGTGGTCTTGTCAGGAGGGCCCTGAATTGTGCAGATTTGGGGCTGATGGATATGGTGGGGGAGCAGAGTTACCAGCCCCATGGAAGAGAAGAGTAGAGTAATGGATCATTTCATGGGATGCATTTTCTTCTCACCCCTCTGTGGGATCTTTCTAAGAACATTTCTCAGAAAAGGCATGTTGAAAACATTGGCTACCGGATACCAGTCTTTCTCAGGGACAGCTTTTCATGAATATTTCTAGAAGAGGAGGACCAAATTTGCTCACTGGGTCTTCCATAATTATCTTTTCTTCCCTGTTCCCCACCAGCCACCCTCCTCCCCACCCACCCCCTTTTCTTTTTCTTTTTTTTACAAATAAGACACATTCTGGCATGTATTTTTGTACCACATGAATGAATGCAATAGAGTGAAACTTGTAAGTAGAAGGGCTGAGGGTCCTAATGCAGGAAATGTTAATGAGCCATCAGATTCCTGCTGTGTGCGGGCAGCCTGGGAAGGGAGACTGCACAGTTCTTTCCAGGGAGAGCCATTATACCTGAAAGCTAAGACTTTTCAATGTGCTCCTATTTACATGCATATTTTCAAGCCAGATCTTTCAAAGGGTCTTTCCTTTGAAAGACAAAAAGATAAACATGTCTTTGAAATGGATAGGTGATCCCTTTGCCACTTTAAGAATCTTCCTCTTACAGCTGAGATTTTTTTTAACCCTTAAATTAATACTGACTTTTTCTACTGGCTCTGTCCATCCACCTCCCTTGCATTCTAAAGAACAGTGTCCTGATTATTATATAACCTCTGAAATTCAGGCTCCAAATCAATAGATGGAAATTAAAACTTGACAGATAAGTGTTTCATCTGCACTCACCTGATTTTCTTTGGACGTGACAAAAATTATGTGACTGTTAAGTATAATACCTTCATGGTCAAAGGACATGTTATAAAATAATTGCAGTGAAATGCTTCAGTTTTAGGCAGGGACAACCCACCAGGTGATGCTAAGGGGTTACCCGTCTCTGCACTCCTGGCAGTACTCAAGGGACCACTTAGGGTGCCAGGGATTGAACTCTAGTTGGCCAAGTGTAAAGCAAGCATCCTACCCATTGTGTTGTTTCTCCATCCCCAAAGTGATTTACTTCGTGAGTAATGTTTCTTTGTATTGAAGAACTGACAGTATTTTTTAAATCTAAACACACGGGGCTTGCGAGTTGGTCCTTGTAACCCTAAATCTATCACATAAAATTGGGTTAGTTTCTCCTAATATTTACTTCCTATGAGCCATCAAGCAGATGCTAAACTTTAGCAAGGCTTTTTTTTTTTTTTTTTTTTTGGCTTTTTGGGTCACACCCAGCAATGCTCAGGGCTTACTCCTGGCTCTTTGCTCAGGAATTACTCCTGGTGGTGCTCAGAGGAACCATATGGGATGCCGGGGTTCGAACCTGGGTCACTGCATGCAAGGCAAAGGCCCTACCTGCTGTGCTATCGCTCTGGCCCCATAGCAAGCCATTCTTGGTAGATAGGTAAAGTGAAGTGGTTGTCTTTCCCTTACTGAACTATGAACTAGACTTGGCCCCTGACCCCAATTGCAAATTGGTCCCTGGCCCACCCAATCTGTAAATTCCTTAGAGCCAATTAAATAACTGCCCCAATGATTATACCTCAAAACCAAGCATTGATTAGTCACAAATTCTTCAGGGCTAGATACCCAAACTATTATATAGCCAGGATTAGAAAACCAGATAACTCTCCTCCCAGGAAGAGAAACGAGAATAGGCCTGTGCAGTAGTAAGCCTCCTGTCTTGCTGAGACTTTTTAAGGGCAACTGCCTTGAGCCTCTCTACCTTCTTAGTTGGGGGCAAGTGTTTCATGAGGCATGCTTTATCTCATAAGCCAATCAAACCCAGTAAGACATGTGCAGACCATCAGGCTGTGCATACTTCCCAGACCCAGCCAAGGGTAGCATTTCCTGGCTTTGGATAAGGGAGTTCCCACGTTGGGCTAAAGTTTCCTGCTCAGGTTTCCTTCCGGGAGTTCTGAGCTCTTAATAATTTCTTTTTCTTACATTCCAGATCCAAGAATGTAGATGTCTGAAAACACACACACACACACACACACACACACACACACACACACACAATCCACCCCCCACCCCCTGGAGTTGCGTTCAGTTAATAAAGCTGAGTCTGAGTCTCAGCTTGATTTCCTTGGGGCTTTTTCCATACATTTTAGCTGATGCTGTAACTACTTTGTTTGTTTGTTTTTTTTTTTTTTTTTTGCTTTTCCAGTCTCACCCAGCCATGTTCATGCTCAGGTTTCTCCGGACTTTGCACTCAAGAATTATTCCTAGCAGTGCTCAGGGGACCATATTGTATTCCAGGGATTGAACCCAGGTCAGCCACATACAAGGCAAATTCCATACCTACAGCAGTGTCACTCTAGACCCTATATAACTGCTATAGCTACTAGTGCCTTGCTGCTGAGAGGAGATGTGTCTCATTAAATATTGGAGAGTTGGGCCGAGCGATAGCACAGCGGGTAGGGCATTTGCCTTGCACGCCGCCCACCCTGGTTTGAACCCTGGCATTCCATATGGTCCCCTAGCACCGCCAGGAGTAATTCCTAAGCAAAGAGCCAGGAAGTAACCCCTGAGCACGCCAGGTGTGACCCAAAAAGCAAAAAAAAAAAAAAAAAAAAAAATGGGGAGTTAACTAGTAAACATTGAAAAATAATGGCATTAGTGCTGTTGTTTTTAAGAATCTTCTTGATCACTTGATCACTTGATCATTTAATCCCGTTATTCATCGATTTGCTCGAGCGGGCACCAGTAACATTTCCATTGGACCCTATCACGTGCCAATGTAGCCCAATGGCATCTGGTTGATTCAGGAATATGAAGAGCCTCAAACCGTTCCTTCAGGGTCTTAACAAGGAAGTCTGACCATCTTGTAGGTGGGCGGCCATGTGATCTTTTGACATCCCGTGGGATCCAGTCGGTAACGGCTCTAGTCCAGCGGTTGTCTCCAAATCGCATCTTAAAAATTTAAATTTTGAAGAAAAAAAATGAGCATTTACCTACTCAGAAAACTGACCAAAGAATTTCAAACATTCTAAGAATAAATAGGCTTTTTTTAATGTATGAAACTTTATGTAAACACTATGATTTACAAAGTTGATCACAGTGCAGTTGTTAGATATTCACTGTTCCAATAGCATTCCCACCACCAGTGTCCGCATTGTCCTTCTGTCCCCTCAAGCCTGCCCCCTTTGCAGACACAAAATAATTGATAAATAATTGACATATCTCTTCATGGTGTTACTAAAGTCATTGAGTATTTACTGAGCTATTTAGTGCTAATTGAGTCATCTGTTGTCATTTTCACTTATTGAACTTAGTGGGATTTTATGCAACTTTCCCATCTAATTTTCTGTGTTTCTACTTGACTGTTGGTCCAGTGACATTGAAGTATTGCAGCCTTGTGCTTTAGGAGCTGTGGAACTGGGATGATTTCACCAGCATGGCGCCTCAACTGGGCCATTTATATGCTGGTGGTAGTCGGGTAGGGGTAAGAATACCCCTTTCTGTTTCTGGACCTTTCTGTTGATTGTTTCAATGGCTTTTGTTTGTTTTGCTTTCTGGATCACACCTGGTGATGCTCAGGGGTTACTCCTGATTCACACTGGGGAATTACTCCTGGCAGTGCTAGAGTGCCATATGGAATGCTGAGGATCAAACCTGGATCAGCCACGTGCAAGGCAGTCACCTACCCCCTATTCCATGGGTTTAGCCCCTACAAATGGGGTTTTAACATTTATGATTTGAAATAAAATTTACCCTCCTTTAAAATTAATTTGTACTCTCTCATCTGTATTCACTTCATGGAGTGTAGCTTATAGAAATGCCAGCTTTCTGCCTTGTAGATATTTTTTGGTATTAGAGGAGAGCTCTGACAGTTTGGTGCATTATGACTACTGTGGTGTAATTGCACTTATTCTTAGATATGTTTTCTAAGGACTAATGAAATTTAAATATTTCTTCTCTCCCTTTCCTCATCAGGAGAGAAACAACTCCTATTTAACTTTTTTTTCCCATAATGGTGATCTGGCATTATTTTTGCTGTCCTGTAGTCAAAATATTTGTTTTCATTTTTTTCAGTGGTGTGATCTATAATAAATCTTAAGTAAATTTTTATGTGATTATAATTGGAGATTTTCTAGGAATGAAACAAAGTTGAGGTAGCTTTGAAGGCCTTTTTTAAAAAAATAAGTTGCCGTAAATTGCCCCCCTTAACTCATTAGTAAATTATGAAGGAGCCCTTTCTCTCTTCTCCGTCATCAGCACATAATGAATCAGTGCAAACAAAGCAGCCAGTTTGATAAGGGTGAAATTGAGTGAAATTGCCAGGTACTGTCACAGAGTGTCACAAATTTTCCATAACCTATCAAACTCTACTTCAGAGAAATGAATGTAGTTACCAGATGCTACAATTTAAGCCCCTCTATTCATGCTACCCACTATCATGAGATTTGATATTGTCTCTTAGGTGAAAGCTTTACTTAGTAAATAATAGAATCATTTTTAAAAGTTTTTTACTTTGATTTTCCTGTCATTTTTCACCGAGTGAAACACTGAGTGAGACACACCTGCTAGTGTGCAGGGTCAGGGACAAACCTAGAGCTGTACATCAGGAACTGGTGCTGATGGAAATTTCAAACCAGTTAACCATGCTACACCCAAATGCCACTGAACATAGATGTTCACTGTTGTTGGATGACAGATTTAGGTAATCTGGGAGCTTTGGTGTTTTGCCTACTCACAGCTTAATCTATTTAAGCCAAGGTTCATTCTAATGAGACCTCTCTTCTATGTAAACACTGCTAGAGGGTGTGGCAGTTACAGAAGTCACCTTGACTGAATAACTTCTGACTTATACATCTACTAAGACTTCTATGTTTTCTAGATTGGGCACAGCTCCTCTTTGTACCCACTGCACCCAACATGGGACAGTTAGAATTTACCAGGAGACTACCACCCTGGCTACGCTGAGACTATAGGAAGGCTATAGGAAGGATCATACTAGTTTGCTCTCAAGCAGGCCAGTGTGACCCTTTCAGTATATGGAGAACAAGATACTCAGAGTCACCCTGGTGCAGATAATAAATAAGAATGACCTGGTGGGTACCATCTAGATTACATAAAACTCATGAAATAAAGATATATTACTTTATATCAGCTTTCTCTTTCTCTTTCTCTCTCCAGTGTTTTACATAAGAGATAATCTCAGATAATCTCGGGATTAGTCCTTGGCATAATCTTTGTTTATACCTGCAATAGGGTGTGGCACCACCCTTCTACACTCTGTTTAGAGTTCTTTGTTGACATGACCCTCCCTGTTGGATTACTTTGGTGTATATAAGGGGGCCAGATTTTGGTTCCTTGGCTTTTGGCTCCTTGGCTTTTGGCCTTTTCGCTTTTGGCCTTTTGATCCTTCTTTTGGGTAGGACTCCTCTTGGGTGAGATCCTCTCTCTTTGGTGGGAGACTCAGGCTCTTTTGTATGGTCTAAGTTCAGACCTATGGAGATGTTACTGGTGCCCGCTCGAGCAAATCGATGATGAATGGGAAGACAGTGAAGTTCAGACCAGAGCTAGAGTTCTTTCATTATATTGGATTGCTGTGGAAGAGCTTTTGTACTATTAAAAGCCTTTTTGGAACTGTGCCGGACTCGTGAGTTTTCATCTGTTCCCCAGAGTCCTCGGAGGTAGAAGAGAACTTCTGTCTTGACACTGTTGGGGACCCCAGTGCATCCCCGACACACTGTGGTGAGGCGTGAGTTCTCCCCAGCTGTGATTGTAGAAATGTTAAGAATGACATCAAGAGCTTTCTAAACAGAGTGATGGAATTCTCTTTGGAAGTTTAAGAATGTTGGGCCTCATGGATAGCCTCACCCCTGGTAAAGTCTTTTAGCTCTTAATTTTGCTGAGGGCAGTCAAGACAGTTTCCATCTTCTGACTCAAGTGATGTTTTGGGTCTGTGACACTTCCTGGGCTCTATTGAACCTGTGGATTGATGGCCATATCAGAAAGGTATTACCTCTGAGCAAATAGACAGGATTCAGTTTGTGTTTGTGACTTGGTATGAAGCTAGCTGTATCTCGTCTCTCAGGGCTCAAAGATTGCTCAATTTTGAGGAAAGATTCTAAGTGGAATTGAGGGATCATTAGGAGTCAGGAACTCCTAATGATAAGTGTTGGCATTTGAAAGTTCAGGTTCTAAGCAGAAGTGGATGTAAAGCAAGCGTTGCCTTGGCCCTTCTGACCATGACCCCCGTGTTTCCTGGCCCCTCTCCTTCCCAAGGATTAATTTTTCACTAAGCACCTTTACATTTTTTTAAGGAAAAAGATGTATGAGGTGTAATAACATGTGCACCTGAAATTCAATCATGAATAACTTTGAAATCTTCTAATACACAGTGATTTAATAAAAGAATAATTTAAAAATAAAAGGGGAAAGATCCTTTATTGCTGTTATCTAAGACAGACTAGTAATTTTTGTTTATATCTCAGAGCACTCCTAATAAACATGCTAGCTTGTTTATTAATGCAACAAAAGATTAAATTTTAAGATTACTATCCTGTATGATCTCTAAAAAGTCCTTCAAAGTTTTAAAATTTGATGGAACAGATTTCTGTCCCTAGCTATGCAAGTTAACTGGTATCTCTTATTTTGCCACAGCAAAGAAACCAGAAGATTTCAAACAAACAAACAACAACAATATATACATATACATATATATTTATATAAATGTTTATATTTATTAAAGCTCCGTGATTTCCAGAATTATTCATAACACAGTTGTTTCAGGCATACAGTGTTCCAACACCAGCCCTACTATCAGTGTGACCTTCCCTCACACCAGTGTCCCCTAGTTTTCCTCCCCTTGCCTTATGCCTGCCCCCTCCCCATCCAGCAGACACATAACAAATTTATTTCCTATTGCTGGCTCTAAGAAAACTTAGAGGAATGGCAAATGCAGCTATCAGAAAATAAATCAAAAGTCTATTTGTGATGATTATTTGCTATGTTATTTTAACCTATGTTAATAAAGAAATTAAAGTAATTGAATACAATATAATATGATGTCTATTCTCATTTACATAGATAAGTTTTCAACTCCGATATCTGAAATATCATTAACTTATATTTTGTACTTGCTTCTTATTATGGTAATAATCCTGTCCTCCCTGTCATTAAAAAAAAGGAAATGAGACATTATTAATTCATTATGGAAAATGTATAAGATCCCTGGCAGTGCCAGAGCAATAGTACAGCGGTAGGGCATTTGTCTTGCACGTGGCTGACCTAAGTTCTAACCCCAGCATCCCATATGGTCCCTTGAGCACTGTCAGGAATAATTCCTGCATGCAGAACCAGATGTAACCCCTGAGCATGGCCAGGTGACCCAAAAAGTAGCAAAAATCAATAAATGAAAGATCCCACTGCAAGCTAAAAGTAAACATACCTTCCTTAGTCTAGTAGAGGGCAACCATAAGTACCAGGAGTGAGTGCCGTACTAGGTGCCACAGACCAAGTATGGCACTGAGAGGTTTGTCCTATCCTTTAAAGAAATTCCTTTAATGCTTCTTAAAATCTGGTTTCAAGATTATAGACTCCCTAAACTTTTGCCTGTCCTTGTTGCATTGTATCATTTCTTCAAATCTGAGTGACAGTCCAGCTGGATAGCATATTCTTGATGAGTTATCATTTAGAATTTTTCAGTTTGAGCATAATGTGTCTTCGAGTTTTCTTAATTGGGTCTGTTTTCACTTGGACATTTTGGATCTCAGAGCCTGCAGTCCTCATGTCTAGGAAATTCCTCTCTGATTTATTTAAATATTGTTTCTTTGTCAAATTTGCCATCCTGTTCTTCAGGTACTCTGATGATTCTTATATTTCCTCTAGAGCTCATTTCATGGTTCTTTTGTATCCTGTTCATTTATTTTCAGACTTTTTTACCTTCTGTTGTTTTCTAGCAATTTCTTCTGTCACATCTTGGAGCTCCTTGATCTTTTGTTTCACTGCTGTTAATCTGCTGTTCAGACCATCTACTGAATTTTTTATATCACCTACCATACACTTTATTTCTGCTTGTAGTTTTCTCATATCAGCATTTGCTCTTTGCTAGCTTTACTGACTACCTGTTCTATTGTTTCTTTGATATCATTGAACATCCTCACAGTGGTGCCACGTAAAGTCCTTGTCTGAGGATTTATTGAGCTGGATGGTGCTGTTTAAGCCCTCTGTGTTCCTGTTTTTGCTCATTCAGCTTGGTGAGCTATTACCTGTCTTCCACATCAGGTTTGCTGTTTTCCTACTGTATTCTGGAATTTGACGGAGCTTCAGGAATTGTGGAGCTGTGCCTCTTGCTTAGACAGAGTTCAGGTGTGGAGGCTGTCAGCTCTAGCCAAAAGTGAAGGAAATCCATTCACACTATTCTGAAGAGGACTTGGAATTTTCATTCAATCAATAGAGCCACCTAGGAAGATGTGGTGGGATGCAGAGTTCAGGAGTTGTCGAGCTGAACCCTTTACTATGAAGCACCTTTACATTTTTACCTTCAGGAGTAGTCATCTAACTCTCACCTGTAGAAAGTTAACTGATAGTTAGCTGAATGGGGCAATTAATAGATTAGCTTTGAATTTTTTTTTAATCTGGATTCTAAGGAGGTAATTTCAGAAATCTTATAATTCCCCATGAGAAGTGTCAAAATTGTTTTCTGTCCTTTGAGTTCTACACAAAGGTAAGTGTCACTGATGGCTAGAAGGACTCAGTAACTGAAAGCACTTAACTATGTGTAGTACAATTGGCCAGGGGCGTATATTTCTTTCCCTTCTACCCTTCAGAAATATCTTCAGCCTCTCTCTCAAGCCTGATGCACCTTAATACTCCAACAATTTCAGTCTGGTCTCTTCAGGAGACTGTGAAAGAGGTGTAGTGGACAAGCCACTATAATCAAAATGAGTATTTATTGCAGTTCTTTCCAATTATTAGAATAAAATTACGAACAAATGAAGAACTGAACAGTTGATGACAGAAAAGAACTGTCTAAACTTTCTGTAGTAAGGATTTGCATCAGCAGCTTGCTTGTAGCATACTTCCCAAGAAGTCACTCTGTGTGTGTGTGTGTGTGTGTGTGTGTGTGTGTGTGTGTTGAGCCGATATGAGAGCATGTTTGATTTCTAGAGCTCTCTTCCACAGGAGACCAACTGAGAGCAGCTAGGAGAGAATGTAG
Organism: Cryptotis parvus; assembly: GCA_021461705.1. Classification (NCBI taxonomy): domain Eukaryota; kingdom Metazoa; phylum Chordata; class Mammalia; order Eulipotyphla; family Soricidae; genus Cryptotis; species Cryptotis parvus. Next base: position 110,369 of record JAJIBD010004764.1, on the reverse strand, counting down.
TGCAAACTAGAGATGTGTTTGTCATACAAAGGGGTTCTCTGCATCCAAAACTTCCCATTGGGTGCTCTTTGCAGTGTGAGCATGACCCCATGCCTTGAGCCTTTATTGGTGAGACTTCTGACCTTGAAAATGACCTTGTTAATGCTATACAGCCCTGCAAGGACCAAGAAGTGTCTGTTGGAGCACACACTAATTTTACATTTCTGTACAAGTCTTGTAAATCATCACATTGTAAATTCTCTTTTGTGGTAATCTTCCTAATCACTGATTCCTTTGTTGCACCATTGTTGAAACAAAAACCAACACAGTGGGGCCAGAACAATAATACAACCAGTACAGCCCTTGCCTTCTTCTTTGCCAACCCCCATGTTCAATCGCCAGCATCCCATATGGTACCCCAAACCCACTAATAGTGATTCCTGAGTGCAGAGCCAGAAGAAATCCCTGAGCAGCACCAGGTGTGGCCAAAAACGACTAACAAGCAAACAAACAAACACACTTACACACACAACCATGTCAGGAGCATCCAAGGTTCAGATATGAGGAAAGTGGAAAAGGTCTGATCTAACACAAGTAGAAGAGCTATAAGCAAGAAGATCTTTTATTGAATTCATTAGAGAAAATGAGGAGAAAAAAAATCTCATACTCAGGGTCCAAGGGAAATTTCTGAAGAAGTGGACTATTTAGGTGTGGATCTGAGGATTTGTCAGACCTTCTTTCCCAGTCATATCAAGATAAGTCCCTTGCATGTTATAAATTTAGGTGGTTTTTAAGATCTAAGTGCTTTTTCATTCCTATATATAATTGAGATCCATATGAAAACTTAAATTGTTGAGCCTATTTAACAAGAAGGAAAATCACCTTCTCCTTCCATTGGAATGACCCAAAAAACAAAGAGTAGAATTCAGTATTAGAAACCAAAAAACTTGTTTAGTGGTTGGAAATGTTGAGACTCTTTTCCCCCTGCCTTCCCCCCACCCCCCACACACACACCTGCTGTTGGAGAACACTGTTGGTGAACTCTCGGTTTCTGCAGCTCAAAGCCATTTGCATTGCCCTGAGGCCAGGCCCTCATGCTAATCAGGTCCCTCTTGTGCAAATCACATTAGGAGATTGGAGGCAGGATTGGAAAAGGCAGTTTGAGTTTAATAACTCTTGGAATAGTGTTGTAATTTCTATCATGATTTCTATGCCAGCTAGTTTGGCATTTTCCTCTTATCCCCATGGGTCCTCTTCACCAGACTAGAATTATATGTCCTGGCAATGTCAGGAACCCCCATCTATGAATTCAGCTCTGTAAAGATTAATGGAGGGGGGCCGGATGACAGCACAGTGGGTAGGGCGTTTGCCTTGCAACCAACGGGTTCAATCGATCCTCGGCATCCCATATGGCCCCTGAGCACCACCAGGAATAATTCCTGAGCAAAGAGCCAGGAGTAACCCCTGAGAATCACTGGGTGTGACCCCCACCCCCACCCCAAACAAAAAGCAAGCACAAAACAAAAAAAAAAAAAAAAAAAAAAATGATTAAGGGAGGGCTCCTGTTGATCTGCCTCAGGCAGATGGAACAGAGAAACAGGGACCTTGTGGATATTTGGAGATAAACATCTGGCTGCATAAAGTTCATGATCTTAAGTTATAATGTTATATCTATGTATATAAATCCTGAGCTGCTTTTATTCTTAGGTATTTTCCTTCCCAGCTCCCTCTCCACAGTTCCTTGCACAGGCGCAGCTTGAGATAGAAGGATCTTGGCCCTGACAAATTTGTATGTGATTAGACCTGGACTAGGTGCAGTTACCTAGGATTTGTATGTGAGTGCTGGTTTTTGTCTTTGCAAAGACCTTCCCTTAGTGAGCCAGGCTTGGACTTTTGGTGCCTTTGGAGGGTGAAAAAAACCTGCATTTGGAAGAGATGCGTCCATCTTGGTGGAAGATCTCAGCCTGAGCACATGGTCAGAGGTTTGGCCAGAAGCTAGAGGTTTGGGAGTCCCCCTCATTTTGGATTATATAGCAGAGTTTGTTTAATTATGGTAATAAGTAAAAGTCTTTTGGAACTGGGCTGAATTCGTGGTCTGTCCGTCTGTTGCCGGCCCTTGAAGTAAAAGGGAATTTGTCCCCTGATACTGTCTGGGACTACATCCTTCCCGACACCCCACCACTTTATCCTAAAGGATCAGAGAGCAGAAAACTTTATCAGAAATCTTTATTTGAGGTTACCTTGGAAATGTGCCGAGGGGGTTTAGTCACTGGGGATTTATTCACCACCCTGGCACACTTTAGGCTTTAACCTGCCCTTCCTGTTCATCCCAATTCTCTTCTGTTAAAAACTGCTTCTTGAAACTGTGCAGACAAGATGGTTATCTGGGACCAGTGATTCTACCATCTTCTCAGGTTGCTAGTCCCCAAATAAACCTATTCTCACATCAACACTTGCCTCTTGGCCACTGGTCAGCAGTTGATACGTACCTGAAGTTGGCCTTATAACACCCCTTTCCCTGTAACACGTCTTCCTCAGAGAACATGCCGCATGTGTGTGTGCATGTGAGCACATCTGCATACACACTTGCCATTTTGCAAATTACACAATTTAAATTATTTCATGTCTGTGTTTTGTGCTACTTGGTCCTCTTTCCATATCAGTACAAGCGTACCTCCCATAGCTCTAAATGGATTAAAAGAAACTTTTAGTGTGGCGAGAACTCTTGATAGGAACCTTGAATTATCAGACAAAACAAAACTAAAGAAATTCAAAGGAAATAAAAACCTAACTTCTCACACTTGATCACTTGAATCCCGTTATTCATCGATTTGCTCGAGCAGGCGCCAGTAACATTTCCATTGGACCCTATCACGTGCCAATGTAGCCCAATGGCATCTGGTTGATTCAGGAATATGAAGAGCCTCAAACCGTTCCTTCAGGGTCTTAACAAGGAAGTCTGACCATCTTGTAGGTGAGCGGCCACGTGATCTTTTGACACCCCGTGGGATCCAGTCTGTAACGGCTCTAGTCCAGCGGTTGTCTCCAAATCGCATTACATGTCCAGCCCATCTGATTTTCGATGCCTTGGCAAACGAGACAGCGTCCCTGATTCTGGAAAAGGAGGTCAGAACTCCGGATTCCTTCTCTCACTTGAGTGAGACGTGATATTCCAAGCATAGCTCTTTCGATGCCTCTCTGGGAGACCCGAATAGCATTCTCATCCTGTTTTTGTAGGGCCCAGGTCTCTGAGGCGTATGTTAATGCAGGGAGAACGGTGGAGTCGAAGAGATGTGCCCGGAGCTGGAGGTTCTTTGTCCTTTTAGCTATTTCTTCGATGCCTTTGAAGGCATTCCATGCCGCTCTCTTCCTCCTGCGCAGCTCAGGTTTTAGGTCATTCATCATGTTGACTTCTCGACCTAGGTACACATAACTGCTGCATTCAGAAATGTTTGTTCCATTGAGAGTGAATGGGGCCTCAGGAACTAGTTCATTTCTCATGAACATAGTTTTCTTCAGATTCAGCTGTAGACCTACCTTTCCACATTCTCGGTCAAAGTCAGCCAGCATTTGTGCCGCTTGGCTAATGTTTGGTGTTATTAGAACGATGTCATCAGGGAAGCGGAGGTGGTGTAGTTGCCGACCATCTATCTTCACTCCCATTCCTTCCCATTCTAATTGTCTCATGATGTTCTCGAGGGTGGCACTGAAGAGTTTTGGTGAGATGGTATCACCCTGTCGAACCCCTCTTTTGACATCAATGATCACTTCTTTGTAGAATGGTGAGATCCTGGTGGTGAATCCGTAATACAGCTCACGAAGGATCTTGATGTATTGGGTTTGAACACCCTGTTTGACTAGGGCTTCGATGACTGCTTCAGTCTCCACAGAATCAAAGGCTTTCTGTAAATCAATGAACGTGAGACAGAGCGGCATCTTGTACTCCCTACAAACCTCAATGAGCTTGGTTACTAACTAATTTAAGAAATTAGGGGGGGGACCAAAGAAATTGTAGAGCAGGAAAAGGAGCTGCCTTGTACACAGCAGACCTGGGTTTGATCCCTGGCACCACTTACAGTCCCCTGAGCAGGAGTAATCTATGAGTTCAGACCAATGACTCAGTTCTGAGCACTGCTCTAATATGGCCCACAATCCACAAACAACAACAAGGAACTGAATAGGAGAGTTAGATAGGAATTTCAGGGAAACGAGGGGCTTTAGAGAGTTAAGCACCAGGTGGTGCTTTATGTAATTCTTCCACTCCTACATTTATTTGCATGTTTTGTGTTTATCTTTTGGGTCTTTATTATTGTTCCTGTTTTATTTTAGGGACTTGCAAACAATACTCTGGGCCAGGGCCACTCCTGGTGAATTGCAGCCTGGTGAATTGTCTGACTGGACAGTTTTGTGTAAGGCCAGAGGGGGACCATGTTTCTGGGTCCCTACAGTGTTAGGGATCCCCTCTGGGCTACCCTGAGAGAGCTTAGGGACATCCCAGAGGCTGTACCAGCAACTCTTCAGAGACCTGGTGGGACCTGGAATTGACCCACGTCAGATGAATACATTTCATGTGCCCCACCCTCCATACTTTTCCCCAGCTAAAAGTCCATATGGTTTTTAAATTTATATCTGTCTGTTCCACTCACATCAAGTAGCACCCAACTTCTGTTTGCTTACCGTGATATTCCAAGTGCCCAACCTCATGACTGGCTTGAATCCTCAGTCAATGTAGAATGAAGAAATGGACAAAAATTCAAAGAGAACTTGGAATGTCCGCTGAGAGTTGGGTACAGGGCTAGATGAGGAACCAGATTTGGGGACCAAGATTATCCTGGTGGGGTGGCAAAGCTGTCAGTAAAGTGAGGCCTCCTATTCTAATTAGAAAATGAAATCAAGAGAAAAACCTGCACATCTAATTAGCAAAGTTTTGAAAGTTCCAGGACTAAAAGTAGAAGCCGCAGAAGTTCTGAATAGCACTGTTGCTTTGCATGAGAAATAGTCGAAATGGAATCAAAAGATAATTATAAAAGCAGTTTATTAATTTTTTTTCCCAAGGTACCCAGAAGACAATAGGGCTTCATGAAATGTGGTTTCTTAGAGATGGTAAGATTTGATGCTAGAATTAAACATGACTTTTTTTTCAATTTTCTTGTTTTCCGTGTCAGGGGTGAGTAGATATTACCACCAAATCTCAAAGTAGCTCCTGATATGACATTGACCTAAGAAAAAAACACAAAGAGCAAGTCCCGCACCTCATGAATTTGATACAATTTTTTAAAAAAAGGAATAGTTAAAATGAAAAAGAAGTTTTTTCTTAATGTCTAGAGGTGGCCCACCCAGGACATCAAAGCTCCAGACACTGCTCTTGCCACCAACATCCTGCTACGGGCTTTCCTTCTCAGGTCAACTTGTATGTTAGGAAGGCTGCTAGAGCTACTACCATCACACCCACCTTTCCAGCAGGAGCAAGCAGAAAGGGCAAAAGGGCTGAAAAGGTGCCCTTCTGGCAGAGGTCAGCTATCTATATAAGCTGCTCATTTGGAAGTCTTTTTTTTTTCTTTTTAGGGTCACACCCAGCAGTGCTTAGGGGTTACTCATATTTCTGTTCTCAGGAATTACTCCTGGCAGTGTTTGGGGGACCATATGGGATGCCTGGGATCAACCCTGAGTCGGCCTCTTGCAAGGCAAACACCCTCCCCGCTGCACTATCTCTCCAGCTCTCATGCAGAGGTCTTACCATGACTTCCACTTACCGCTCAGTCGAACTGGAAACAAGCTGTGAAGCTATTCGCCATCTACTGAGCTGAAAACTGGGGCTAGCTAAGAAGCAAAGGAAGATAACTGTGGTAAGCTGCTGGCTGGCCACCTCTTCCCTGGAATCCTACATTTCTTCGCATCTCAGATCGTTGAAATTCAAATCAGTAATTAGCTGTCTATCACTGGTGATGTGTGGATTAGTAATAAAAAGTAGGGATGAGAAACATGAAGGTATACTTCTAAATGTAAAAAAAATTTTTTTAGTAGGATTTGGGAGAATACTCAAGGTACGCACCTAGTTTCGTTGTTGTTGTTGTTGTTTGTTTGTTTAATACTGGCATGTTGTTTGGGATATACCGGATGGAGCTCAGGGCTTTCTCCTAAACCTCTGCTTGGAGGTCACTCCTAGCAATGCTCAGGTGACCATTTATGGTGATGTCGGCCTCATGCAAGGCAAGTGCCTTTAACTCCCTGTTACTATCTTTCCAAATACCTGTCTTACGCTGCCTCATTGATACAATCTCTCTGAAAGATCGAGTCTTCATTTTATATATTAAAATATAAGAATGCTTGGGTCAAATAACTGAAGCTGGTCTTTGGTATCCTTTTAGAAACACAGCAATAAATCTGATAAATCCTGAAACTGAACCAAGGTGAACTGTTTGTGGAGCTGTTTAAATATTTGCTTTGATCACTACTTGGTGTGGGAGGTGAGATGGTATTGAGGGGCTCTGGAGGGAGTAAAAAAGATAACAAGAGAATCCAGAGACATTGGAGTCATGATTCTGTGAAGCGGCAGTAGCAAAACGTTCTTTACAATGCAAACCATGGTGTCTACTGTTCCCACTAGTTCCTTTCCCTGCCCCGCCTCCCACAGCAGACTTCACAGTCGTCAAGAACACAGGAGACGCAAAATTCAAATATTTGGTGTTCTAATGGGAGAGGGTTGGTCAGGAGAAATGTTGAGACCAGCAGGGATGTGTAAGACCATTAGTAACTGAAAGAAGTCCCTTGGTGTTCTGTGCAATTCCCCTTACATAAAGGGTGGCTGACAATGCACACATTCTTTTTGGCCACCATTTTTATTTAGTACATGTGTTTTCAGATCTTCAAGGTTAGAATCAGACCCAATCTGGGTAGAGAGCATTAGATTGGAGCAATGCTTTGCTCTGATTTTAAAAAGAAAATGTACCTGCCTGTGCCTAGTAAGTAGATTTAACATTCCTAGATGAGGATTTCCATGAAGAGTATGTATGAGTCTGGATTGAGTCTGGCTACTTCCTGGGGGTGCTCTTACTGTTCTTTCAGGAGGAAGGCTTCTTTGGCATTTATACACACTCCCTTTGAAATAGCTAGTCAGAAGAATTGTGTTGGGTGGGGGTGCACTGTAGGAAGCCTCAGAGACCTACAGTTGTGAGTGGTAATCATATGACTGGCTTGGAAAGTGTTCATCTTCACCATCAGCAGGTCTGGTCATGTCCCAGGTCAGATATATCCGTTCTATCCGTCGCTCTAGTGAACAGTGTTGAAGGTACCACAGTCCTGGCAGGGACTAGCTCGCTCCTTTGAGAAAAGGTGTCAGACTAGCACAGTTTAAATGACACCCCACTGTCACGCATTCTAAAGTGGGTTCCCAATCTCCATCTGTAGCAGAACATACATGAACTGACCAAAGCTGATGAACCCTTTTCTTCAAGATCTCTCTGACATGTTCTTTTCTCATATCCTCCAGGTAGGACCTCAGGATTTACACTAGCACAGCCGTTAGATTCAAAAAAATACTGCAAGAGCTCCGTGTGTGCATGTTTTCTTTGGATCTCATTTGGAACTTGCAAACAGATACTTTTCAAATCTAGCAATAATGTGTGTCTGTGCATGTGCATTTTAATGCATCCTTTCAAAGGGAGCCTGTGAAAATGGAGAGTGGCAGTGGAACGCACAACCTCAAGCTTGGGCGCAGCCAGCCCACAGCAACTTGGGAAGGATGCCCTTTCTTGTTGATTCCCATTTCCTTCCTACACTGTCTCAAAACTTGGTTCTTGGGCATTCAGAATACCAGATGGGCAAACCCGCCTCCACCCCAAATTAGAAGTATCAGGGAGACTGGAAAGAAATATTAGAATGCTTACATCTAAAAACGGCCACACTGTGGTGTGCGTGATTGGGTACCATTGCCTGCCCGCTCACTGGCAGGTATGATGAATTGGCTGAATAAACCCTGATCCCCAAACTCCTTCCTTTTTCTAAAAGCAAGAAAACAAAAATACTCATTTTCTCAGTCTCGTTTGCATCCAGAATTGTGCGTAATGTATAATTCTGGCAGAGATCTTAGTGGAAGTCTGGAGAAGGCTTCTCTTCCCCTATTTTCTCTCCCTTCGTTTTCCTTCCTTAGAACATGGGCATATGATTCCTGGAGGTGAGGGAGCTAGCCTGAGGCCAGGAAGACCAAGAGGCAGGTGGTGCATGCTGTTGAGAAAGAACCAGGAGGAGGGTCTGGTTTCTTGGCAGTGTCCTTGGCATCTCCATTGATCCTGGTTTTCCAATTATCAGACCTGGTGCTGGAGGGGAGAAGATTATATATATTATCCCCGTGCATGTTTCAGCTTTCGTCTGTAGCCTAAACTGTAACACTCCAACTGCCTTTGGATGCAGTCTCAGTTCAGCTATATCCCTTTGCTTTTTTTTTTTTACGTGACACAGTAGACTAGTGTTGGATCATTTGTAGGTGACAGGTACTACATGTACTTTTGCACCTTCTCAGTGTTATGTGATTTCATTTAAGCTTCGCCCCTCCTTGTTTAAACTAAGAGGAGCAGTGGAGGCGCAGTTGAAAATTAAGGGTGTTGCTAACATTGCAGTTACTTTCCTGCTCTACCTCACAGGGTGAGTTACATGAGTGTCTCAACATGATGATAGCTCCTGGGCCAGTGCAGGAGACCCTGGGTAAACATGCACTGTCAGTGTGGTGTGCTGAGTGCTTTGATAAGGCTGTGCTGCTATGACAACCAAGAGAAAGGGAATGAGTCAGTTAGCACTTGTATAGCAAGCTCCGCCCCAGACTTAGGGACATAGAACAACTACCATTTATTTCCCTCATGATTTTGCAAATCACACCAATTTGGCGTCCTCTCAGCTGGGCTATTGTTCTGTTCCTTGGTTAGTTTTTAATTTGATTGAGTCTTTATTTTGTTTTCTGGGGAGCCCACACCTATCAGCACTCAGGGACATTTCCTGGCTTTGTGCTCAGGAGTTATCCCAGGTGGCACTTATGGAATCATTGGAGGTGGTGCAGATGGAATTAAGGTTTGTGGGATGCAAGATAAGTACCTTAACCCCTGTACTATCTCTCTGGCACTGTTCTTTTCATAGTTGGGTTCGCTCATGCTCAGTTGACTGGGGCTTAGCTGACCTCTCCCTCTGCAGCAGGCTAACCTGGCCTCATGGACATTTGGATGCAGGTTAGAGCAAGTCACCTACACAGCCCCGATGGAAGGGGTTGATAAGAGAAACTACTGCATCATATCCTCAGGGGCTTAAATTCCAAAACGAGTCCAGAATCATGGCCCTTTTGTAATTTGTGTCTTGGCAGGAGCAAGACGGACACCCACCTTTTCTCAAAGGGTTTCGTCTCAGGTTTTTAGAATTCGTCGTCACTTCATGTCCTTTTTTATTAGCATTTAATAAAAAGTGATACCATCAGTCACACTTTGCTCTGGAAATCATGTTCCAATTTTGATTCTTGTTTTTAACATTCCTTTCTAAAACTTCCCTTAACAGGGTTGAAGAGAGAGCACAAGTGGAGGAGCACAGGCCTGGCATAATCAAGGCCAGAGTACAAACCCCCAGTCCAGTCTTGGTGCCCTCACCCACCCCAACACTGCTCTGCCAAGCCCAGGCATAAATCTGTAAGGCCCAGACCACTGACGGTGGCCCATAACAAGCAAGGCCACATAAGAAATGTTGAAAGAAAAGGTTACATGATAAGTGCAGGATTGAAATAGTGGTTGGACTTTTCTATCAGCCAGTGTTTCTCATGGGTCATTTCATGGGCTCCTGCTCCTGCAAGATGTTCCATAGTTAGAAGATTTTGTGAGCAAACCAGTTTGAGAGTCATCATGAGACATAATTCTCAGCTTGAAGATTTAGAGTATGTAGTGAGACGTAAGGCCCTGGGCAGGCTTGACACTAAAGTAGTTTTAGATATTTAATTTGGTTCATTGAATTTTATTGGTGATAAGGCCAGATGTTATTGCTTTGCTTTTTATATGAGCTTGTTAGTGGAACCATAGATACAGATACAGATAAAGATAATAGATGTGTTTCATAGCCATTAGCATGTCCTTCACTGTCCAGCCACTCTGTTCTCATTTCCCGGTTACCTTAAGGAATGAGGGGGATATAGCACAGAATAGATGAGCAGTGGAGGCAAAATAAAATGCAGTGATGACGGGTTTTATGAGGGAAAATACTTTTGTAAGGATTGAAATTTTTATTGAAGTAATTTTAAAACAAATAGCAAACTCAGCTTTTTTTGTTTTTGTCGTTTTACTATCCAAAAAATTTTTCATAATAGCCAAACTGCCTGTGTTTGTATAATCGTGTGTGTGTGTGTGTGTGTGTGTGTGTGTGTGTGTGTGTGTGTTCTACAAGTATCATATTTATCCCCCTAAAATTCCAGGGGATTCTTTAATTCTCCCCCATTTTACAGACGTGAGACAAGTGTCACTTGTGGTCATGGGCTCCCATATCTGGGAGTATGGAGCCATTGACATTCTGGCACCCGAGTTCGTGAGTATGAATGCCACACTGTTCTGCCAAGACCCTCTCACCTGAATGCAGGGTGCCGTGAGTGATACATAGCCATGTTTTTTTTTTAATTTTTTATTATACCACCATGAGAACAACATTACAAAGATGTTCATAATTGGGTTTCAGTCATATATTGTTCCAGCACCCATCCCTTCACCAGTGCCCCATTCCCACCACCAGTGTCCCCACATTCCCCCTCTCCCAGTTCTATAGCAGGCATTTTTTCTTTCGCTCCCTTTCTCTCTCTGCCTCTGTCTTGCTTTCTCTCTATCTCTGTCTCTCTTTTATTTTTTAAAATTTTTATTATACCATGTGAGATATAGAATTACAAGGATGATCATAATTGGGTCTCTAGAATACAGTGCTCCAGAACCCATCCCTCCACCAGTGCCAATTTCCACCACCCAGTTCCAAAATACGCCCACCCAAACCCTGCCTGCCCCTATTACAGGCACATTTTACCTCTCTAGCTCTTTGCCTATGTCCCTATGTTTCTCAATCTCTTTTCTATTACACTTTGTGGCTTGTCCAGTGGATACTAATAATGTATGATGTCTCTATCTGATTATTTAACAGTGAGTTCTAGTGTGACATCATAATTCTTCATTCCCCATAACCTCTCCAGTTAGATGCAAATAGAATGATCATTGAAGTGTACAAATGAGAAAGATACTGAAAGGACCTGGTGTTAAAATACACTGCGTCTAAGATTAAACCCCAGCGGCTCTGCTGCTGCGCGCCTGCTTGCAGCCGTGGATCTGGAGTCTCTGTCTCGCTGCAGTTGGCTGTGGTGGCTGGAGCTCAGGGTCACGCCCACTGAGCCCGGAGGCTGGGGACTAGGTGGAGGCCCCCAATCCTTGATCTGAGTCCAGCAGGTGCGGCCGCCTGCATGGCGAGCAGGCCTTAGGAGCTATGTTGGAGACGACCAGGCGCTGGCTGAGCCTTTTGCATAGCCATGTTTTAAATGTAATGTTAAAGGATGGAGACAAAAACAAAAATAAATAAATAAAAGGTGGTGACAAAAGAGCATTTGTACTGCCCAACTCTATACTATAGCCTGAATACTGTATACTATAGCCTGAATATTCAGTAGTTGGTTCCTGGTCCCTTAGATTGGAAGATGATGTGACACAGCCGTGAGAATGCCCATTTGCTCACACTGAGATCCTGTCCTCTCATCTAGATGGCCTGCAGTTCTTCTGGACAGAAAAAACTACATTGTTATTTGGGAGTTAGTTTGCCCCCTGGGAGTCTCCATGTCATTTGTCTTCAGCAGAGAAAGACAAGCCTTTATCAGATTTGTTGATGGCACTGACAGATCTGCTGTCTAAAGACACCAAATTCTACTTTGGATTTTTAAGAGCCCTGAGAAAATCTTCATGGATTTTCTTACTTGTTTTTTGCTTTTATATCACCCAATAGAAATTTAGATTTTTAAAAGACGAAATGAGTAACTAAGACTCAGTATTTTACTTAAATCACACTTGCCATAAATCCATACTCCTACAGGGCACATCACATTAGAGTTTTGGGGTGTTCTGAGGAGGCACATCCAGTAGTGCTCCTGGCTCTGTGCTCAGGAGTGACCCTTGGTGGTGTTTGGAAAACTATGCGGTGCTGGAGATCCAGCAGGGTTAGCGGGATGTAAGACAAGTGCCTTAATCCCTTCACCATTTCTTTCGGCCCCTTGTCAGGATAATTTTTACTATTTATGGAGCAAGAAGCTGGGTGAAGTACATATGATTTGAGATGTTTTCATATTTTGATCAGAAAGAGCCTGGTAGTAATAGAAGCAGTGTCACTAAATGCAAAACAATAATCATTCCTCAAAAGAGCACCCATCAGATCACAAATGCTTTTCTTCACTTACTCTTTTTGTTTCTTTGGGATTTTTTTTAAAGCCTCTTCCTCCAGGTGGTTTCTCCCCTTTCCAGATATCCTGAGACTGTGAGTGGAATTCATGAAGTTTAAGGGCACCAAACATGCCCTTTGGAAAGACGTGCAGGTGTAACTTACTTGAAACAGCTCATACAAGCCTTAACATTAGAAATAATTCCACTGAACTCTAATGGACACATCTCCTATTGCAATAATAGGGTCACCCAAAGAGTAGGCATGTTATAACAGTGACACAAGAGTAGCGTCATTTCTAATGAATGAATCCACAGGTTTTATCATTTACAACCTGCTACCATTTCTAAACAACAGATCCCAAAACAACATCCCAAGAACGATGGAAAGTGACTTCCACCCAGAAGCCTCCGCCCATAACAGGTGTAATGTGGTGTAAACCACAAATCACTGGTTTAGTATTTGTTCCCTTATGGGAGTGAAAATGCCATCATTCTTCAGGAAGTTTTTTACATTAAATGGCAAGCAAGAAAGTATGGCTATCCTTTCATCATCCCCTAGACACCTAATAACTTCAAAATTTTGTATATATTCAGAATTGTTGGGACTCCACGGGGTCCCCAGTGGATATTGGGGTTCAGCGGGTTCACTTGCCATGTTTGGGGGCAGACGACCTATTGGACAAAGGAACAAGACAACAGGCTCTAGAAAATCTAAGTCTCTTTAATTTCTCTCCACTCCTCACTCTACCTAACACCACACACCAAGTCTGTTTGAGACACATACTTTACAAAAGGTTGGGGTATGGGAGTTACAAGAGGTAATGGACCATAATTCTGAAATAGTGAGGTGAGACCAAGTTTTTTCTTCCAGGGACCTCCTCCCAGATCTTGTCCTGGGGCTATAGGTATACCCAGGGCAAGGGTGGAATCCTGGTGTGTTGTTTTCTCCTTTAGCTGGTAAACAATCATCTTAATATTTCTATGGGGGCCGGAGCGATACTCTAGCAGGTAGGGCTTTTGCCTTGCACACAGCCGACCCAGGTTCAATCCCTGGAATCCCATATGGTTCCCCCAAGCACCACCAGGAGTAATGCCTGAGTGTAGAGTCAGAAGTAACCCCTGAGCATTGCTGGGTGTGACCCAAAAAGAAAAAATAATAATATCTCTAGTTATTTTGTATAAACAGTAAGAGAAACAGATACTTATCTATACCCGGGATTAAATTTATAGGGCGACCATTCCTGGGGACATCTTGCCATATTTTCCGGTCTACAGTCCTGTCACCAGGTTGTTTTATTCCTAACCCCCACAGAGTCCTTTATTAGTTAGTTGCTTATCTTTGGGTCAGGACAGAGTTTGTCCCATGACCTTACTCTTAGCTTATTGCTCAGGACATTTAGTCCATCCCATGTAGAGGCCAGGCCAGGGTAGCTTACTCATGGCTTGTGCTGGGTACATTCAGTACCATGGTGCAAACCTCCTTTTGTGGTGTAAGGAATTAGAATCAATCTAAGGGCAACTGAGGTTTTAAGTTAGCAAATATGTCCAGGAGTAGCTAATTCATATCACAAATTAATTATCACAAATGCATAACCTTAAGTGTCTTCCTGTGTCTATACAAAAAGTCTTTGTATTAGCGTAAGAATATGTAAAGAGCATATTGAAAAGAGAAAAATAACCTTTCATTTACGACACAAAACTCAGGGCTGGCAAGTAGGAGACAGAGGGCTGTGAGCAAATGGTAATTCAACACAGAATCATCTAAGATCCTTGCTAAACTTGCAACTTGCTGGTACCCCACTCTCCAGAACTCTCATGGATGTCTTAGAAATCCAAACACTCTGTGGATGGCTCTAAAGTGGTATATCTGAGACCTTTCCTCAAGGCCCTCAAAATGGAAGGGCAGAAGTTGGGGCTCATTGTCTCCAAGGGCACATTTGAAATCACTCACCGCCTCTTTCCTCTTGTTCCTCCTTCATCCGATTGCCTGGCTCTCTCCTCTCAACAGTGAAATCTCCTATATAGTGATTGGTCTTCTGGTAGTAAATCGGGGAGGGGGCCAACAGTGAAAGTCACCACCCATGGTTGATAGCTTTGCATGACTCAGCTCTTCTTTGCAGCAGCTCTAATTCTCTTGTTTACCTCTTCTGTATGTACTTCCTAATCAGGCTATGTGGAGTTGATACTTGAAAAGAAATAACTTCCCACTCACTGAAGATTATTGTTTTTAGAGGCTTTTCCAAAGAGCCTATAGGTTTTATTATTGAGTCAAAGAATAAATGAAGAGTGTCATAAGATAAAGCATGCAAGGATATCATGTAAAAATTAGGTCACCATCATTGTTGCTTAGAACACTACTCCCCAGTGGCTACAAAACCTGCTGGCAAAAATTTTTTAAGGAGAGACAAGACAGTTGCATGGTCTCAAAGTGTCCCTTGCAAGTTATTGTGCTGTGGAGTAAAGCCCTGGACTCTACCTTTATTGGGTTGAATAAAGTCAATAGTGCCAGGAGGTTAAATCTCTCTCTCTCTCTCTCTCTCTCTCTCTCTCTCTCTCTCTCTCTCTCTCTCTCTCTCTGTGTCATGTATTCAAGATGGGACACATAGAGAAGGCACATTATTTCTGGGGCATCTGAAGAACATGACATTACAATATATAGTCACAAGTAAACATCAGAGAAGCCCAGACCAAGCCTCCTCTTACAAAGCATCTGACTTATGTCCTTCAGGTGTATTTTACAAATGGCAAGACTGGGTAAGTGGTAGATTAACGCAGATGGTGTCACAGCCAGAGGTAACATGGTATGTGGAAAGAGTCTCAAAGAACAACATTGTAGAAAAACTGGAACAATCCAAATGTCTAATTAAGTTGCACAACAGTTACTGATAGTGGACCATAGCTTAGTATTCCTACTTTAGATCCTAAGATGATGGCATGAGGGAAGCTGGGTAAAGGGTATAAAGGAACCTTCTAGCATTTTTCCCCTTTTTCTGTCCATCTAAAATTACTTTATGACTCAGTATGAAAAGAAGGAACACCTTCTTTATGGGACACCAGTGGCCTCTTAGCAAGAGCTCTGCCTGTGAAAACCTGTGAAATCTCTGCTCAGCCAGCTCAGCCTTTCTGCCCTTAAACATACTTGTGTGTTCCAGGCATGCACAATCATTTGGTGTTGCTTATTGGCTGCTCTGGGGGGTGGGGAAGGATACAGTTTTTTGCTTGTGTTTTATTAGCTGTGGACCCACACCTCATTTTAAGAAACAGTAGAATGTATCAAAGTGTCCCCGTGCTTTATGGCAACCTGGCTCTTCCATCATTTTTTTTCCCCACCACCACCAAATAACTGTGACCATTTGGAACTAATTGGTGGAATTTGCTATTCACCAATCCTATTTCATTGTTTTGCACGTTCCTAAACTTGACATAAATTGCATCCTACCCTGTCACACCTGCGACTTGCTTTGTGGTTGTTCCACATGTATGTCTACTTTTGTCTCCAATGTTCTTTTTTCTAAGTTTAGGCACCATAGTTTATAATACTGTCCATCTCCTACATGTCTATTCTTAGTATACCTGTTAGTATTCATTCTCCAGGTAAACATTTTGAGAGCGTTTGATTTTTAGTTTTTACTTTCTCTTTCTGAATGGTGGTAGTTCATTTTGGAAAAAAAATTTTTTTGAAAGCAGAAAGAGAGCTCTGTGCTTTCTGGATGCCAGTAAACTATGCACAACTTTAATGATCTGTGATCCCCCATTATAACTTTTCTTTTCTCTGGGATCACAAAGCTGCTCAAGGATCCAAAGTGAACATTACCAAAACAGTAAGGATTTAGTCTGATTGAATGAATATCACCAGAGTGTATTAAACACTGTCTGTGTATCATGATGGACTGATTTGTGCTTATACCGTGACTTGTTACATGCAGCTGCCCCCTAGGACCTTTTCTTTGTTAACAGATTTATGTACACAGTGGGATACTGGTCACAGAGGTGGAAATAAAGAGCATAAACAGGGCCCAAAACTTTAATTTGAAAAACAATGTGCTAAGTTTGCAAGCAACGCAGTTTTTTGGTAGTTAAAATCCTTGGGGGAAAGTTTGACAAAATCAGTAATAATTTTTCCTGTGTTTGTCAGTTACAAACCAGAGAAGACGTTACTCATTTATATTAGGGCAGAACTCCTACTATTTGGTGTATTGTTTCCTTGGTCAAAAACTTGATATCTGCTTTTAATAATATCACACTTTTCCCAGAATTGAATTGCCCAGATTAGCTTTTTCATCCAAAATTATTTAATTTAAATGTTGATCTTGCTTTGCAAAAAACAAACCAAAAAACCGCAACCTATTTCAGTTTTCCTGCCTTATTTGATTTCTGCAACAGCATTGGCAGTGAGAAGCCAGGCTAATAGTATCCGTATTTTACACAGAATGTCAGAGTTCCTCCTCAGAAATCAAAACTTCCAACCTCATCCCAGTTCTGTCCAGTCATTGCAGTTCTGGCACGTAAAATAAATTAAAATACTCATCATTATTATTGCTTTGCCTGCGTTTTAATGGACAGTGCAGCAGCATAATGCCCACTGACATACACTAGTAGCAGGCGGGGTTTCTCATGAGTATTTGTGGTAGATTAGTAACTGTGTTTTTGCTGCCCTTTTTATTAGGGAAAGTATAGGGAGAATTTCAAACATTGCGAAAGAGCTTATCCTGACTGGTATGCATCTGTTCTCAAGCAAAGAAAATTCTTTTAAATAAAACTGAAAGGAAGGTATAGCACAACCTAAACTATCTCTGAAGACAAATAGCTTTTTGATCACCTGAGACTCCCGATGAATGAAAACTTCTCAGCAGATAGACTGGGGTTGATCACTCAAGTTGCAGTTTTAAAAAAAAAATGCAGAAATAGTTTACTTGGAATATTGTCTTCATGCCAGAAATGTACCTCTGTGCCTGAAAATGATAAAAAATTACAATCGATCCTTACAACTGTTCTGTTCATCTTCATTGATCAGGTGCAAGAAAGATAAATCGCAGCCCAAATAAGATCATAGTAAACGTTAGCATCGTAGAGGACTCTGGGTTGATAGAAAGCTATTCATCATCTCAAATGGTGACCTGTCCGTTGCTCCAGCCACCCCTGCGTCTGTTGTCTAACCACATACCGATTGATTTTATCTATACCCAACAAACCTGGATGTGACGGTCGTTGGGCATCCCAGATTGTTAAATGCAAAGGGGTCACCGGTGTGAAGAGGATTTCAATTTCATTTTCTCACCGAACAACAATGATTTATTTAAAAAAAATAAACTGCCCTAAGTCTCACATGTGAAATCAGAGTGATGAGGAAACGAAGGCACACAATAGACGGTTGTTTCGCTTTTGTGCTATTTTTGTGCCACAACGCATTCTGCAGGATATTTCATTGAGTCTGTCACTGTTGAGAGTCGTTCAGGCCACCCCTGCTTCCCCACCCCCGCCCCACAGTAGATAAGTTTATAAAGTAGCTAGCCAGAACAAATAATTTTTAATTTTTCTGCCCCAGGAAAGTTATTACTTTGTTATTACTACTTGATTTATGTTGCTTATAAGTTCATTTATGTGGTATTAGAAACATTTTCTATATAAAGTTTACCTAAATCTAGCCCCTTATTCACTTATTTCTATTGGGGGTGTAGGGGGGACACTATAGCTGACTATGCTCTGGGCTTACTCTCTTACACTCCTGGCAGAGCTCAGGGTGCCATGTGCCGCGCCAGGGATCGAACCCAAGTAAGTCACATGCAAGTCGTGCTCCTTAGCTGCTGTTCTGTTTCTCTGGCTCCTTGCTCCCTTTTCATACTGATTAATTTGTGATCAGTGCTAATGGTCTTTTGGTTTTGTGGGGGGGTGACAACACATTCTAAGCCTGTAAGTATCCACCTGAAGGATAAGCGTGTGTAAAAGGAAATAGTCCTGAAGGTACAGAATGATAGACAACAGTGGTATGTGGGAATTATTTCATTATTCAGTCTCAGACATCCTTTGATCTTAATTCTAAATGAGGGAGATCTAATATTGCAGAAAAGTGTTAGGGTTTTTCCCCAGTCGGACCAAATAACTAAGTTTGCTGGGTCACAGTCTCTACACAGCTGCACTGTTACTGAAATGGAAGCCCTACAGGTATTTTTATACAGTTCTCTGGCACGTATGTAAGATATCTTTGCTCTTCTGCTTGAGCGGCTGAAACAGAGCTTTCTGGATTTTTGAAAATTTAAGACCTGCACACATCTGTTCTCCTTGGTTAGTGAAAACTCTGCTGTTGGTCTTTGTCCACAGAACTCGGAGTTCTACAAGGTCACCACTGAGCAGTATCAGAAGGCTGCCGAAGAGGTGGAGGGAAAGTTCAAGTAAGTTTTTTAAACTTTCTAATTCTTTTCTTGGCAAAGAAGTTATATTGCTGTTTTGAGCAGAAGGTAGATGGGCTAAGGGGAACTTTGGAATGCTTGGTGGTGTGGTTGAGCAGAGCCCTGTAATAGGCACTACCAGAATTGAAAGGTATGGAAGGGACAGTAATGAAAGCTTGTGGCTATAGCTGGTTGTTGTTTTGGTTTGGTTTTTTTTTTTTTCTTTTTTGGGACACAACCGGCAAATGCTCAGGGGTTATTCCTGGTTCTGCACTCAGGAATTATGGGTTACAAACACTTGGGTTACAAAAAAACAGATACAGGGGCTGGAGAATAGCACAGCTATTCACCCCTGAGCTCTCCTGGCGGTGCTCAGGGGACCAAATGGGATGCTGGAGGTTGAACCCAGATCGGCCGTGTGCAAGGCAAATGCCCTACCCGCTCGCTGTGCTATTCTCTAGCCCCTGTATCTGTTTTTTGAACTGAAGAGAAATAGAAAGCAGCGGAAGTAGAATTTTCATTTGGAATAATCTAGAAGGTTCCTACTTTCTCTGACTCTGAAGGTGCTGTTAAATTGCTAGCTCTCGCAATAGAAACATGCAAACCATTCACTTTTTTGTATAAAATGATAAGTCTGTCCAAATTTGGGTCCCCGCCTTTTCCATGTTTAAGCTGTTTTCATTTCTTCACACATGCCCTTCACACATTTAAATCACAGACTTTACTTTGCCCTTGACTGTGTAGGTGATGTTAAATTGCTACCCCTATTAATCCTTGGAATGTTCAAATGAATGTTCTATAATTGGTGGATCAAAGTGTTTGTAACCCATAACCCTGTTCTCACTTGGGTAAGAAGACATCTTTCAGAATTTCCCTGAGTGGATAAACAGTTCTGTTGCATAACCCATGTTAGTAGCACATAGGCAAATTAGTGAAGCAGAAAGAGGTGTTGTGACATGTTTAGTTGAAAGATGGCATGGGGCTCTGACCTTCTTCCTTGTGCGTGTTTATAGGCCTTTGATAAAAAATGATTAAACTCTAAGTTATTGTTATTCCTTCCTACCTACCATAGTGTAAGTTGTGTGTTAACAGACATTGATATTAGCATTTGAATTCTTTTTCAAAGACGTTTTTGTAAAGATAGTTTGAGGTATTTTTAAACAGACAAAACCCTTCTTGTTTTTTAATGAATTATCTCTTTAAATGCAATGGATAGAAACTTCGATGATTGTGCCACAAATCTCACTCTTAAAGGTTACTGTGCTATCTTAAGAATTAGAGTATAGAATTGGACATCGATTTTAAAATGCTTTAAATATGTCTTTCTAAGTTATGTTCTCTCCTGTCTTCTAATGATAAAGCAAGAGATTTTTTTGCATGTTTTATTTTTGTTTTGGGGTCACACCTGTGTTTACTCCTGGTTCTGTGCTCAGGGCATCCTACATGTTGCCAGAGATTCCACCCTAGGTTGGTACAATCTTACCTGCTGTGCTATACCTCCAGCCCCCAAAAAAACATTTGCAAAAAATCTGTTTGTCTCTATGGTGGGAAAACTACTGATCTGAGTATTTCTTAATTGTAATTTGCAGAGAGGGGGAGTCCCTGTACATATAACCAAAATTGAAGATAAATCAAAGAACAATTCTATCTAGAATGAACTGCTAAATAATGATAAATGAGAAATTTTGGGATACTTTTTCGAGAGTGTTGAAAAAGTGGAAAGAACAGATATTTATTTATAAGAAATTTTTGGCTTTGCTTGGTGACTGACCAGGGCATGTCGCAGAGAGATTCAGAGAGACTCATGCTAAATCAAGTGGGAAGGGTCAGAAGGTAAAGGTCCTTGACTGCGAGACTAGACAAGTTTGGTCTTGTGTAGCAAGAAATCAGTGCAAGCTGTTCAAACAGTTAAAAACCCTGATTTTTTTATTGGTATTTTTTTTTTCTTTTTGGGTCATACCTGGCGATGCTCAGGGGGCTACTCCTGACTCTTCGTTTAGGAATTACTGGTGGTACCTGGGACCATATGGGTTGCCGGGGATCAAACCCAGGTTGGCCGCATGCAAGGCCAACAGTGTACTGTCGCTCCTGACCCCTCATGGGGAATATTAACCCAATACTATATACAAAGTTTGCCTAGAGACATAAGAAAAAAATGAACATGACTTAAATATATATGTATATATTATGATACCAATATCCAAGGTCAAGTGAAACATGTATCAGGAAGTTTTGTCAAAGGTGTAAATTATCACAAGCGTGTGGGAGTCAGAGGCTAGGTAAGACAGAAAATTGAACAGTGTACTAACAATTGTCGAAAGTACTAATACCAACCTAGAACTGAGCATTAAATACAGGCAAAAAGATACACATGATAACCCTTTAATGTATGTTCTGTAATCCCCAATCTGGAAGGGAGGAAAAGGAGAAAGAGATAGAAAGGGAAAGAAATAGAGAACCTGCCAATGAGGCGGGCTGGGGGGTGGGGAACCGGGGATATTGGTGGTAGGAGATGGGCACTGGTGGAGGGATGGGTGCTGGAACACTGTATGACCAAAACCCAAATATGAACATCTTTGTAATTGTATATCTCATGGTGGTATAATAAAATACTTTAAAAAATGAACAAATTGAAGTTCTGTTCAAATGAGGGAGAGGAGACATGCAAAAATCTGATCTAAACAGAAGACATGCATCACTGATTGACTTTGCATGCCAGGTTTGCTAGAGCTGCTATAGCAATATACCATACACTGAGTAATGTATAAATTTATTTTCTTACAGTGTTGGAGACTGGAAATTGTAGATCAAGTTAGTTTCTTTTTGAGGTCTCTCTCCTTGGCATGTAGATAAGTCCCCCTGTGTCTTTACATCATTATCTTCTGTATGGCCTGACCTTGTCTAACTGGGGAGGCGTGGGGGCACTGAGAGGAAGCTGGCTATGCTCAAGAATCACTCTTTATGGTGCTCAGAGGTCCATAAGCAGTGCCAAAAATTAAACTAAGGTTGACTGTTGCAAGACAAGCACCTTAACCCTGTGTTTTCTTTCTGGTCCCTTTTTTCCCCCACCCCTAATTAGTTTTGTAGCCCTAAACCATATAAATATGGTTATCAGTCATCTTTGATGAAGGTCTGTACTAACGACTCTTCATATGGTTACAAAAAGCAAAATTTAATCTTTTTTCCTAGCAGAGTAGTGTGTCATTGCGTGTATAGACCACATCTTTCTCCACTCATCTCTCATTGGGCACTTAGGGTGTTTCCTAATCTTGTCTATTGCGGCTAGCACTGCATATATAGCTGTGCATATATCTTTTTAATGTATGCTTGTGTTTGGATTGATACGTAGGAGTGGAACTGCTAGATCATATGGTTAGTTTATTTCTGAAATTTTGAGAAATCTTTATACTATTTTTCATGGAAACTGAACCAAATTTACCTTCTAGCCAATAACATGAAGCTTCTTTTTTCTCTACACCTCACCAATGCTTTTTGTTTCTGGCCTTTATGAGACAGGCTAATTCAGAGTTGCAGCAATATCTCCCTGTTCTGATTTGCATTTCCCTCCTTGATAATAGATGATGGTGAGCCATTTTTATGTGCCTATTGGCCATCTTTGCCTTGTCTTCCTCTTTTTTGTTGGAAAAACACATCCTGACATCCTATGTGTTAGAATTCGGGACTATAATTTGGTGGGGAATCACAACTCAATCCTTAACCCTTGGATATAGAAAGGGTAAAGGAGAATCAGAACTAGAACTTCATGAATCAGAAATTGGGTAGAAGCTGGATTCTTTTTTCAGGAGATACCTGGCTTATATGCAGAAACAGAAAGATCCTCTCTTTCTAAGCAAGCCTTGCCCTCCTGCCATGTCCTTCAGCCACTAGTAGCTGATTGGAAAATGAGAAACTACCTAGAGAACAAAATTGAGTGGATATCCCTTCCATTCACCAAGATAAAGCACACCTGTGGGTTAGATGTGGGTTTAAACTAAACCTCAGCCATTTTATCCTCTTCTCTCTTTATATTATTCCTTATTAGATCTTAGCTGTTAATGGGTATGGTAAAAAGTTCCTTTCGTAAAGAGATCTCTGACATGTGTATGCAGCTCCTGGGAGGTAGCCCTAAATTTTTTTAATTTTTCTAAGGGTCAGAAAAAAGATTCAGAATGTCTCATCACGCAGGATGATTCTTTTTGAGGGCCATGTGATATCAGACAAGCCTTTGATGAAAGAAGTAGTAGAGACTAAATTGAACCACATTGCCAGTGAATCAAAGAAGCCTGTGGAACAAAGACCAAGTTGTGAATGAGGGCATGAAACTGGACAATGAAATTTAGAGCTCTTCCCTGCCTGATAATACTCGGTGCCAAATGGCACCTTGATACTAGCACAACTCTCTCCTGGGGACATGGCAACTTGGCTTTTCACTTGTTCTTGACCACAACCCTATTGTATATCTTCTTTGCACCTTTTCCAACTCTACCCTCTTCCCCATCAGGTAATCATAATACAATTATCAGTATCCACTGGTTTCTTTGTGGGTGTTTTTTTTTTTTTTTGGGTCACACCCAGCGATGCTCAGGGGTTATTCCTGGCTCTGCACTCAGGAATTACTCCTGGCAGTGCTCGGGGGACCATATGGGATGCCGGGATTGAACCTGGGTCGGCTGCGTGCAAGGCAAACGTCCTACCCGCTGGACTATCCCTCTGGCCCCCCACTGGTTAATTTTTAAGGACAAAGGAAACTTTGAATTTGGAATTATCCTATGTTAGTTCCTTACTTTCAATAAGGTCTAAAAGCCTAGCGCAGTTTGGAGGAACCCCTGGCATCTACAGTTATGACATCTCAAAACTGAGAAATCTTGGGAACTCCGCCCTCAAACTATGTAATTTGGCCAACTCTGGTACCAACCAAACACCAGGTTTTATAATTTCTGATGGGATCCCAATGGTTGGTTTTTCACGTAAGTGACTTTCCTTTCCTTGTATCATTCCTGGCCCCCCACCTGTTGCCTGCTAGGCTGAGCTTCCTAGTGTTCTGTGTTTTGATTGTAATGCATTCATTAGCTTCCCACCTAGGAAGTAATGGTGTTTAGACTATTAGGGACACATCATCTCTGAAAGCCCAGGTACTACTCAACAGAATTTAGTTTCTCTTCTAGAAATGTGCCCATCTCAGAGCGACATGAGACCCTGATTATTTGCAAGGCAATATGCCACATGGTATATGCCTCCCTGGTACTGTCACAGAGCTGCTCAGCCAACTAATCAACCAGCTCCAAAGGACTTCGGGGGAGGATTTGTTTAATTTTATCTGATGAAAGCATCCGTTTGGAGGCAGCATGGTTTCAGGAGATAGAAGCTTTTTAAATGGCAATTTCAGGGGCAGTTCTGTATACCAGCTTGGGGGTGTGAGGTGGGGGTCAACACAAAACACTGTCAGGGGAAAGAAGAGCACATTTGAGACTGCTCAAATGAAAACACCAAAGTCACAGGCTGTATCCTGCCAGGTTAGCTAATGGGATTATTTTAGGGATGCTTAAATATTAACTCACACTTCAGCCCCTCAGTTTATAGTTTTGGCAGTAAACCGCTAAAACACTTTTCAATTTAATGGATTCCTCCCCATGCCCCATATTTTAGCCCTGCGTTATTCATTTTTAGAGGGCTTCTCTCCTGAATTCTGAATATGCAGTCAGGGCCTTACCAGCCCTGGAACTTAGCCTTCCCAGAGGAGAACAAGACAGAGTTTTAAAACATGGACCCTTTGAAAAAGACAAAGTTATTTCTGCTGTGAAAGGATAATTGCATCCCTAATAAACAGGAAGTCATTAAAAATACACTCACCTGTTTTTCCCCAGTGGGAAATGTGTGCTATATATTTTACTGCTATAACCTTTTCCATGCAATAGCTTTACATCCTTGACTCTAAAATCATAAATTGGTAAATTCTACTTACTACCATTGTGGAAAGTAGAATGCACTCTCCTGAAAGAAAAGCAGGATTGCCAGGTGATCTAGCAGTCCACTTGACAAGGGATATGATTGTTCCTGTCTGAAGATAAAATTATTTTGGGGGGTTCTGTTGCAGTATTGAAGCATTATTCACAATCACTAAGTGACAGAAACCAGCTAAGTCCCTGTTAATAGATGATTAGATTAAGGAAAGAAAGAGTTGGGATATTTTTTTTTTTCCTTTTTTGGATCACACCAGCGATGCTCAGTAGTTACCCCGGCTCTAAACTCAGGAATTACTCCTGTCGGTGCTTGGAAGACCATATGGGATACTGGGGATTGAACCGGGTCGGCCATGTGCAAGGGCAAACACCCTACCCTCTGTGCTATCACTCCAGCCCCTGGAATATTCTTTAACTACAAAAAAAATCAAAAAATTCATGTAACTTATATACAAAATGCGTACCGATTTGGCTATAGAAAGAGTGAAATTTTGCCATTTTCAGCAACATGAAAGGATCTCAGTGAGATAATGCTCAGTAAAATAAATTGGAATGAATAAAAATCAAATATTGGAGTTTAACCTTAGTAGAATATAAAGACACAACAGATGAATCTACAAAATAAAATCTAAGAAGAATAGGCTTTGACATCAGAACTGAGACTACCAGTAAGAGTGGGTGAAAGGTTGAAACAAACTGGGGAGTAGAGTCAATGGAAGGTACTGAAGTTTTTTTTTTTTTTTGAGATTAGCCCTTTAATTTCTTTATTAATATTTTATTATAACACCGTGAGATATACAATTACAGAGATGTTCATGTTTGCGAGAGTTTCAGTCACACAGTGTTCCAGCACCCATCCCTCTACCAGTGCCCATTTCCCACCACCAATGTCCCAATTCCCTCCACCCTCCCATAGCCTGCTTTATGGCAGGTTCTTTATGTCTTTTCTCTCTTTCTCTTTCTCTGTCTCTCTTCTCTTACATATTGTGGATTGTAATACATACACTTAGAGGTTACCATGTGTATCTTTTGCCTGTATTTAATGCTCAGTTCTAGGTTTGTATTAGCCCTTTCGACAATTATTAGCACATTGTTCCCTTCTGTGTCTTACCTAACCTCTGAATCCCACACGTTTGTGATAATTTCCACCTTTGACAAGACCTCCTGATCCACGTTTTGCTTGACCTTGGATTTTGGTATCATTGTGTGTGTGTGTGTGTGTGTGTGTGTGTGTGTGTGTGTGTGTGTGTGTGTGTGTGTGTGTGTGTGATGCAAATAAATGCAGTCATCCTATATCTGTCTTTTTCCTTCTGGCTAATTTCACTCAACATGATCCTCTCCGTGTCCATCCATTTATAGGCAAGTTTCATAACTTCATTTTTCCTAACAGCTGCATAGTATTCCATTGTGTAGATGTATCAAAGTTTCTTTGTCCAGTCATCAGTTCGTGGCCGTACTGGTTGTTTCCAGATTCTGGCTATTGTGAATAGTGCTGCCATGAAAATAAAAGTGCAGATGGTGTTTCTGCTGTGTGTTTTTTGGCTTCCCAGGGTATATTCCCAGGAGTGCTATGGCTCGGTCAAATGGGAGCTCAATTTCCAGTCTTTGGAAGAATCTTCATATAGTTTTCCAAGAAGGCTGTACCAGTGGACATTCCTACCAACAATGAATGAGAGTTCCCTTTTTCCCTTTTCCCCATGCCAGCATTTGTTGTTCTTGCCCTTTTGGATATGCGCCAGTCCCTGTGGTCTGAGATGTTATCTCATTGTTGTTTTGATTTGCATCTCTCTGATGATTAGTGATGATGAGCATTTTTTTCATATGCCTTTAGGCCATTCGAATTTCTTCCTTGTCAAAGTTCTGCACATTTCTTCTCCCCATTTGTTGATGGGGTTGACTGTTTTCTTCCTTAAGAAGAAGAACTTCCTTCCAGTTCTACCAGTTCCTGATATATCCTGGATATTAACCTCTTATTAGATGGGTATTGGGTGAATATTCTTTCCCACTCCGTGGACTGTCTTTGTATCTTGGTCATTGTTTCTTTTGAGGTGCAGAAGCTTTTTTAGTTTCATGTAGTCCCATATGTTTATCTTTGCTTCTAGGTGCTTAGTTAGTGGTGTTTCACCTTTGAAGATGCCTTTAGCTTCAATGTTTTGAGGGTTTTTCCTATATTTTCTTCAACGTACTTTATGGATTCAGGTCTGATATTGAGATCTTTAATCCATTTTGATCTGATTTTTGTGCATAGTGTTAGAAAAAGGTCGAAATTCATTTTTTTACATGTAGCTGTCCAGTTTTCCCAGCACCACTTGTTGAAGAGGCTTTCCCTTACTCCATTTTGGGCTTTTTGCACCTTTATCAAAGATTAACTGATCGTGTATTTGAGGGTGGGTGTCAACTCAACTCTATTCCATAGGTCCACGGGTCTGTTTTTATTCCAATACCATGCTGTTTTAATTACTACTGCTTTGTAGTACAGTTTGAAGTTGGGAAAGATGATGCCTCCCATCTTCTTTTTCCCAAGGATTGTTTTAGCTATCCATGGGGGTTATTATCCCATACAAATTTCAGGAGTGTTTGGTCTATTTCTTTGAAAAATGTCATGGGCATCCTTATAGGGACCACATTGAATCTGTATAAAGCAATAGGGAGTATTACCATTTTGAAAATGTTAATTCTCCCATCCATGAGCAGGGAATGTATCTCCATTTCCTTGTGTCCTCTTTTTATTTCTTCGAGCAGTGTCTTGTAGTTTTCTTTGTACAGGTTCTTTACACACTTGGTTAATCTGGTTCCTAGGTATTTGATTTTCTGTGGCACAATTGTGAATTGAATCAATTTCTTAATATCCCTTTCTTCTCTTTTATTATTTATATATAGGAAAGCCACTGACTTTTGGGTATTGATTATGTACCCTGCCACTCTACTATAAATATCTATTGTTTCTAGTAGTTTTTGGGTGAAAGTTTAGGGTTCTCTAGGATTGTATCATGTCATCTCCGAATAGTGATAGCTTGATTTCTTCCTTGCTTATCTGGATGCCCTTAATGTCCTTTTTTTCTGTGATTGCTATGGCAAGTACTTCCAGTACTATATTGAATAAAAGAGGTGAGAGTGGGCAACCTTGTCTTGTCCCTGAGCTTAAGGGGAAGGGTTTCAATTTTTCCCCACTGAGAATGATACTTGCTGTGGGCTTTTGGTACATGGCTTTGACTATATTGAGGAAGGTTCCTTCAAGTCCCATTTTCTGGAGGGTTTTAATCATGAACGGGTGTTGGATCTTGTCAAATGCTTTCTCTGTGTCTATTGATATGATCATATGGTTTTTATTTTTTTCTCATTGATATGATGTATTGTGTTGATTGACTTGCTAATGTTGAACCATCCTTGCATTCCCAGGATGAATCCTAGTTGGTCATGATGTATAATCTTCTTGATAAGTCTTTGGATTCTGTTTGCTAGTATTTTGTTGAAGATCTTAACATCCATGTTCATCAGGGAGATTGGTCTGTAGTTTTCTTTCTTTGTGTTGTCTCTCCCTGCTTTGGGTATGAGGGTGATATGTGACTCGTAGAAGCAGTTTGGGGGGTGTCTCTGTTTCTTCTATTTCCCAGAAGAGCTTGAAAAGGACAGGCAGTAGGTCCTCCTTAAAGGTTTGGTTGAATTCACTAGTGAATCCATCAGGACCTGGGCTTTTGTGTTTGGGCAGACTTTCAATTACTGTTTCAATTTCCTCAGTGGTAATTCAGGTACTGCAGGTCGTCTTGTTTCAGCCGTCGGAGGTTATAGGAATTCAGGAATTTATCCATTTCTTCTAGGTTCTCATGTTTCATTGCATACAGATTCTAAAGTAATCTCTGATGACCTTTTGGATTTCTGAGGTTTCTGTTGTAATGTTTTCTTTTTCATTTCTGCATCTGTTTATTTGGGTTCTCTCTTTCCCTGAACTTACAAGTCTTGCCAGTGGTTTGTCAATCTTGTTTATTTTTTCAAAGAACCAGCTCTTGGTTTCATTAATATTTTGGATTGTTTTTTTGGGTTTCCAGCTCGTTGATTTCCTCTCTAAGTATTATTATTTCCTTCTTTCTGCCTGGGTTGGTCTCCTTCTGTTGATCTTTTTCTAATATTTTGAGCTGTGAAGTCACGTTATTTATGTGGGCCCTTTCTTCTTTCCTGATGAATGCTTGCAGAGCTATGAACTTTCCTCTCAACACTGCTTTTGCTGTGTCCCACAAGTTCTGATAGTTGGTGTCTTCATTTTCATTTGTTTCCAGGAATCTTTGGATTTCCTGTTTGATTTCTTCTATGACCCATTGGTTGTTCAGCAGTGAGCTATTCACTTTCCAGGTGTTTGGTTTGACTCCTGCTTCTGTGTATGGTTCACTTGATCACTTGATCACTTGAATCCCGTTATTCATCGATTTGCTCGAGTGGGCGCCAGTAACATTTCCATTGGACCCTATCACGTGCCAATGTAGCCCAATGGCATCTGTTTGATTCAGGAATATGAAGAGCCTCAAACCGTTCCTTCAGGGTCTTAACAAGGAAGTCCGACCATCTTGTAGGTGGGCAGCCACATGATCTTTTGACATCCCGTGGGATCCAGTCGGTAATGGCTCTAGTCCAGCGGTTGTCTCCAAATCGCATTACATATCCAGCCCATCTGATTTTCGATACCTTGGCAAACGAGACAGCGTCCCTGATTCTTGAATAGCGACGGAGGTCAGAACTCCGGATTCCTTCACTCACTTGAGTGAGGCATGATATTCCAAGCATAGCTCTTTCAATTCCTCTCTGGGAGACCTGAATAGCATTCTCATCCTGCTTTCGTAGGGCCCAGGTCTCTGAGGCGTATGTTAATGCAGGGAGAATGGTGGAGTCAAAGAGATGTGCCCGGAGCTGGAGGTTCTTTGTCCTTTTAGCTATTTCTTCGATGCCTTTGAAGGCATTCCATGCCGCTCTCTTCCTCCTGCGCAGCTCAGGTTTTAGGTCATTCATCATGTTGACTTCTCAACCTAGGTACACATAACTGCTGCATTCAGAGATGTTTGTTCCATTGAGAGTGAATGGGGCCTCTGGAACTAGTTCATTTCTCATGAACATAGTTTTCTTCAGATTCAGCTGTAGACCTACCTTTCCACATTCTCGGTCAAAGTCAGCCAGCATTTGTGCCGCTTGGCTAATGTTTGGTGTTATTAGAACGATGTCATCAGGGAAGCGGAGGTGGTGTAGTTGCTGACCATCTATCTTCACTCCCATTCCTTCCCATTCTAATTGTCTCATGATGTTCTCGAGGGTGGCACTGAAGAGTTTTGGTGAGATGGTATCTCCCTGTCGAACCCCTCTTTTGACATCAATGATCACTTCTTTGTAGAATGGTGAGATCCTGGTGGTGAATCCGTAATACAGCTCACGAAGGATCTTGATGTATTGGGTTTGAACACCCTGTTTGACTAGGGCTTCGATGACTGCTTCAGTCTCCACAGAATCAAAGGCTTTCTGTAAATCAATGAACGTGAGACAGAGTGGCATCTTGTACTCCCTACAAACCTCAATGAGCTTGGTTACTGTGTGGATATGGTCGATTGTGCTGAATCCTTTCCGGAAGCCTGCTTGCTCGCATGGTTGACCTTCATCTAGTGTTCTGCTAATCCTGTTCAGGATGACTCATGTAAACAGCTTGTAGATGATAGACAACAGGCAGATGGGGCGATAGTTGCCAATGTCATCAATGTCTCCCTTCTTGAACAGTAGAACTGTCCTGCTGGTTTTCCATTGGGAGGGCACCTTGCATTCGGACAGGTAGCGTGTGAAGAGCCGAGCTAGTGTATTGATGAGTACCGACGGCAGATTCTTCAGATATTCGGGTCTGACTTTGTCTGGGCCTGGTGCTGTTCCCTTCTTTACCGATGAGATGGCATGTCGGATTTCAGAAGGGAGAACATTGGGAATGACATATCCATCCTGTGGAATTTGGTATGTGGGCAGGTGGATGTGGCTATCAAAGAGATTTGAGTAGAAGTCCTGGATAATCTTCTCCATTCCCTTTCTGGAAGATGTGATAGATCCATCAGGGTGTCGGAGGGCAGTCATCTTGGTCTTATAGTTGGCGAAGGACAGGTGGGCAGTGCGAATACTTTTCCCGGCTTCTGCTGCATCTTCCAGTATTTCTGCTCTTCTGTCTTTGAGGTCTGCTTTTATCGCTTCTCTGCACTGTTTAGCAAGCTTGGACATTAGCATTTGGTCTCCTGAGGCTCGCGCCTTGCCACATTGGCGAATGAGCTCAAGAGTTTCTGAAGACAAGCGTCCTTTTGTGTCTTTCTCTCTCTCGGCATTCTTCGCACAATCATGGAGGTGCTGAACCAGTCGGTTGTATTCTTCATCGATGTCATCAATGATGGTATCTTCCCATGTTGCCGCAATGGTGCCAAAGAGTTCCCAGTTGGTGGTCGTTCTGGGAGTTCTCTTCTTAAACTTTGCAGCCTTTTCTCCCCGTTGCGGGAAGTAGAATTTTGCACGAAGGAGACGGTGTTCCGATCCTGTCTGGAATTTGGGGACAACAGCAACATCGGTCAGACAAAACCATCGATTGAAGATGATGTGGTCAATTTCATTGTGGAACTGTCCGCCAGGAGATTCCCCATGTCCAACGTTTCACTTCAGCCTTCTGAAACTGTGAGTTCCCATGAATAGTCTTGGTGGACATGATGAACTCAGATAGTCTCTCACCCTGTTCGTTCCATTCTAGGCCATGGATCCCGATGTGGAGTTCTTCAGCCCGATCTTCTCGGTCCTATCTTGGCATTAAAATCACCGACTATGATCTTGTAGAAAGTGTGATCTTTTTTATAGAACTCCTCCAATTCCATGTAGAATTTCTCAATTTCATCTTCTTTGTATGTGGATGTTGGTGCATAGACAATGAAGATAGAAATTGCTGGCAGTGGGCCACATCTCCTCAAGTGTAATCATCCTATTCGGTTTGTTAGGCATTCAAATGAATCAATGTTGACAGCCATGTTCGTGTTGACAAGGACACCAACGCCACCGACGCCTCTTTCATCACATGTTCCAAGGAACAATTCTTCTCCGTGTCAAATACAGCATGATGCGACTGGCGCCTCCTCGTCTCAGTCAGACCAATGATGTCGTACTTGATCTTTCTTGCTTGCAGCATCAGATCCTCAATATATGCTTCCGTTGCCAGTGTACGTGCATTGAAAGTACAGACAGTCATTTTAGTCCTTCTTCGTTTTGGCAGCCTAGGACAGCCTTGAAATTTTATCAGGCACTGCTTGTTTGCCTTTCTTACTGCTGCCGTATTAAGGGCTCTTTCGGGGTCAGGAAAATAAACATTTTTGTTACTGGATTTGGCATATCGAACACGCATCGGACAGCTTGCCAGGCTCTGCCATGCGTGCACTATATTCTCATTACTTTGTGGGGCTCTCTCAGAGGGGTGGGTAGAATATATGTGGTAGTTTGGAGGTAAATCGTGCGCGCCAGCGGCCGCCACCTCAATGGGGGAAAGCTGGTTTCTGCTCTGCCGGGTGTACCTGTGTCTTAGGCTCAAGCATTCCTGGGTTTGAAATACTCTTCTCTGAAGGGCGGGTCTCTGCAGGGCGGATCCTTGTAGGCTGGGTTTCTGACAAGCTGGGCTGGAGACTGGATTAATCTGTGGGCTGGAGACTGGATTAATATGCTGTGGGGAGATCTTACCAGCTGCAGAGTGTGGATTGTGACACAGATCACTGCCAGCAAGGTGTGGGGGTTTCTCTGGGCTCCTCCGAGGCTCCATCGGGATGGTGGACTCGGGTCGGAAGTTGCTCTCGTGGTCCATGGAGTGCAGGGGGTTCAACGGGGAAAGCTGGTTTCTGCTCTGCCGGGTGTACCTGTGTATGGTTAACTTTTATTTTCAGTGCATCATGGTCTGAAAAGATAGTGACACAATTTCTATCCTTTTTATTTTATTGAGGTGTGCTTTGTGGCTCAGCATGTGGTCTATCTTGAAGAATATTCCATGTGCACTGGAAAAAAAGTGTGTATTCAGCTTTTTTGGGAAGAAAGGCCCTGTATATATCAATTAGCTCTCTTTCTTCCATTTCTTCCTTTAGGGCCAGTATTTCCCTGGTGAGTTTCAGTTTCGTCCATCTATCCATAGTTGATAAAGCAGTGTTGAAAGCTCCAACTATTATTGTACTACTGCTAATGTCTTCTTTGAGGTTTATTAACAGTTGTTTTAAGTATTTTGCTGGCCCCTCGTTGGGTGCATATATGTTTAGTAGTGTGATTTCTTCCTGATATAAATACCCCTTAATTATTAAGAAATGGCCTTCATTGTCTTTTCTAACCTTTTTCAGCCTGAAGTCTATATTGTCAGATACTACTGTGGCCACACCGGCCTTTTTGGAGGAGTTGATTGCACGGAGAATGGTCTTCCAGGCTTTGACTTTGAGTCTGTATTTGCTCTGATTATTCAGATGTGTTTCTTGTAGGCAGCAGAATGTTGGATTCAGTTTTTAATCCATTTTGCCACTCTGTGTCTCTTAATTGGTGCATTAAGACCTTTGACGTTGAGAGAGATTATTGTCAACGGATTTTGTGCCATCTTTCTGTTTAAACTTGTGTTTTTTGGGTTCTGTCTTATTTTACAGTAGACCCTTCAATCCTACTTTTAAAGTTGGTTTTGAGTCTATGAAGTTCCTGAGTTGTTGTTTATCCATGAAGTTGTGTGTGTTGCCTTCACATCTGAATATAAGTCTATCCGAGTAAAGAATTCTTAGTGAGGCCTGCACTTCATTGAGCCTTTTCACAATATCCCACCATTGATTTTGGGCTCAGAGTGATTCATCTAAGAAATCTGCTGTTAATCTTAGGGATGCTCCTTTGTATGTGATTTCCTTCTTTGATCTTGCTGCTTTCAGTATTCTATTTCTATCTATTGTTTTTGTCATTCTAATTAGGATGTGTCTTGAAGTATTCTCATTGGGGTTTCTTTAAGCTGGTATCCTACGGCCCTCCTGAATCTGGGATCATGCATTCTTCAGTTCAGGGAACTTCTCAGTGATGATGGCTTTGACAGTTTTTGCTTCATCAGGGTTTTCTTCTTGCATCTTCTGGTACCCCAATTATCCATATGTTGTTCCTTTTGACTCATCCCGATTTTCTCTGGTAGTATGTTCGTTGATTGTGAGTCTTTTTTCCATCTTTGCTGTTGTCTAGAAAATCTTTGAACCTTGTCTTCAAGATCACTAATTCTTCATTCATCAGTTGTCACTCTGCTTAGGAGGCCTTCCAGTGTGTTTTTCATTTCACTTACTACATTTTTAATATATGTCCTTTCTGCTTGTATTTTGGTCTGCAGTTTACTCATTTCTGCTCTCATGTCCTCTTGTATTTTATTGACTTTGTATTCCATTGCTTCTTTGAGTTCCTTATGCATCCTTAACAGTTCCTTCCGAAATTCCTTATCAGAGAGCTTATATAGCTCATTACTTGGCTCATCTGGGTTATTGACTTCACTCACTGAGCTTGATGGAATTCTGTGTTGCTTTATCATAATGACTATTGTAGGTTGAAAATGTGTGTTCTGGGAGGCTAGACTGTACAGTTAGTAGGTGCCTGAGTTGTTTGCAGTTTGTGATGGATGGCAAGGAATGTAGGGACAAATGCTCACTGGTATCTCAGGTCAGTTAAATACTTAGTAGTTCATGCTGACACACTAGCATCTGTGCAGTTTTGAATTTTGGGATGTCGGTGGGTGGTTCCTGAATGTTTCCTTGTCGGGGAGCTGGGTGGAAGTGGTCCGGTGGCAGATCCGAGGGCTTGGTGTGCCTCGACCTCGTTAGTGAAAGTTCCAGCCCTTTACCCTGGAACTGAGTATTTCTGCGGGGTTCCAAGGCGCCAACACATCTGGTAGAGAGGATGGGAAGAGTCCGGGGCTTGGTGCACCTCAGCCCCATTGGTGAAAGTTCCAGCCCTTTGCCTTGGAACTGAGTGTTTCCCCAAGGGGTGCCCGGGCGCCAACACAGGGCGCCAACACACCTGGTAGAGAGGATTGGAAGCGGTTGGGGGCTGAAGTTTTTGATTTGGGTCTTTGGTGGGGTTGTTTATTTTTTTCTTTTTTGGGAAAAAATATTGAGCCTCATTGCAGAGAGAAGAAAGTGCAATTGACGAGAGGGCAGCATAGCCAGAGCTAAAAGGACTTTCCATAAAGTTGAACTTGCGGGCTGAGGTTTCATGGCCCCAGGGACTAGTTTGTCACTTACTCTCTTGAGTCACTGGGAATACGACAGAGCCCTGAGGTGGGCTGGGAGCATAATGGACTCATAAGTTTTGCGGACCATGTTTTGAGGAACAGTCAGCATCCCAGGATAGCTTCGCTGTAGTGCTTGTATGCTGAAATGACATGCTTTGGATATATTGGTTGAACAACAGGGAATTGGGGGATGCGGACCTTGCCTGTCCCTGTAGTTCACCCTCCTGTAACTAAGAAATCCACCAGTCTACATCAGCATTGATTGACTTTATGATTGTAGAACCAATGAAGAAGAAAACTAATTCACTGAGAACAAATGCTGTGACGTCTGTGGACAGACGTCAATGGAATGTCTTTAAACCAATGTCCCTTGTTTTTTTTTCACTTCTGTTTTAATATACTGGAAATTCTGGAATCAGGTCCTAAAATAAATTTTTAGCTATATAACCCTAAGCACAGAGCAAATTCCAGTAATTTTATTTCACATCTAGTTTTTATTCCTGAGTTATATGAATTTTATTATACCTTTTCCTAGTCCAACTAAAGCCATCATGAACAGGACTTCATATCTCATTTGGCAGTTCCCTTTGTTATTAGTACTTCAAATAAAGCAATTTAAGGTGCTATCCCCAGTTATATGGTGCTATTGGCATATTTATAAGTCAGCTTACTGAATATGATGTTCTCTAATAATTCTCATTCTGTATTATAGATAATTAAAGACTGCATTTTTTAATAAATGATGTTACATTGACCTGCTTAGCATAAATTTAGCACAAGTTAAAATGCTTGATAGTATTAGACTTTATTATATATGTATATATGTATATATTATATATATATAATTCTATAATTATTCCTATGTTATGCTCAACTCGTTATAAAATCATACACTATAGGAGAAATGTTTTATTTTAATGTAGCTACTGGAAATTTGTTTTCAGATAAAACCTGATGATGTTAAACTCTTAAATAGAAACTCAGGAGACCAGAGCAATAAGAATGCTTATTCTACCAGAGCAGGTAGAATGCTTTGCATGCAGCATACCCAGGTTCTATGTCCATCACTGTATAAAGTCCCCAAGCCTGCCAGGAGTAATCCCTGGGAACAGAGCCAGGAGTAAGCCCTGAACACCACCAAGTGTTGTGCCCGCTCTTCCCCATCCTCAAAAAATAATTCAGAAAGAGTTCATTCTTTCAATGGGGCTCACAGGCTCACACTGAGGAGGTGGGGAGGGGTGCATCAGAGCAAAGGGTGAGTCGGGCCCAGCATCTTCATGAACTGCCTTAGAATCAGGTCTTGGATTGGAAAAATGGAGAATCAGATCTCTCCAGGCGATCAAAGCTGTCACACCACACCTACTGCAAAGGAAATGTTGATACCAGTGTGTTAACACACACGCTAATTATTTTCACAATACAGAAAACAAATAGCACGCAAAATGTAAGGCAACTACCAAAGAAACGTAAAATGCTTTAAAGGCAACGTGGATCTCTTGAAGACAGTGTGACATCCAGCAAATGAAAAATGCTTTTAAAGACAATTTGACATTTTATTTCCATACTCTGCTTCAAATCATGAAGTAGCCAATGTATGCCTTTCATGAGAGAAAATATATAGATCTGTTGAGATATTTTTGGAATGCTTTCATGACAGGTACACCTCTCCAACTTGGCTGCCGTCTCTTTGAAAGATGAAGCAGTCGTGAAAGAGTACAGTTCTGTGAAACCGTGTATGAATCCTGGTAATACTCCTTTGTGTGCCAGACTTTAGAAGGGGTTTTCAGGCCCGTGGAAGAAGCCTTGAGTTATCCTTGGAAATGCATTAAGAGTTTAGTTACCCTGTGGAAGAAGTTTAGGTAAGGGAGGATGGGAGGAGTGCTGTGTAAAACTTTGACAGATCAAATGGGTTTTGCAAGTATTACGATATAGTCAGACGTTTCCTGCTAAAGTCCCTTCACTTTAAAATGCCCTTGGTCTTATTAGGGTTTCCCCATGACTGGCGATGCTGTATTTGGTTTCTCTTTGGGGTCTGTGATTTTAATAGTTCTGCTCCAAATGAATTCTGAAGCTGAAGATGGTGTGTCAGTGGTACCAGCAGGTGTTTCTCATGTTCTCTGTAATTACACATGCGGATCCTGGACGTTCAAGGCAACAGTGTTTAAAGATCTTGCTTAATTGCCTGTAAAATAATTAAATAAGGTTTTGACTGGCAAATTTATAATTCAGTTAGATGCATAAGCTGGTATGCTTGAATGTCAATGTGACTTCAATTTGGAAATACTAGATTAATAGAACTAATTGTCCTATAGGTACAACATTTACTCTGATTAATAGTCAGAGTCTTCTAGAAGTCTAGCCAGCTAAATCTATGCTACCTCTCTGCTTAAACTTTTAATTGAAACTTACTTCCAAACTTTGAACTCTTAATTTTGCTGTGCTGTTTCTTTCTGATATTTGCAAAGTTGAGCTTTTTGCAGTTTTTTTTTTTAGTGATTCCAGCTGTCTGATTGAATAACTTGGTTTATCAGAAGGATTAAAATTATTTGCTGCCGCACATGTATTTATTGTGTCTGCGGCTGACAGGTACCCTGCATATGGTCTCTAACACTTATTGATGTCTACTTATAACCTACTTTAGTCCTGTGTGCATGGATATGAGATACCAAATGTACATGATAAATGTTTTATCTCGAATTCTCATTGATCAGTTTCTAAATGATCAAATGGTTTATCTCAGTCAGACACTAATTCACATTGATCAAATTCTAAATGATCAAGTTGACTTGGTTTCTGCTGAACACAAATTGTATTAAAACAACATTACTTGAACATGCTGCCTTTTCTAATGCAGGAGTTATGTTACCAGCAGTTACATTATAACCAGAATTATTGTATTATAAAGATGTCTCCTTCATAATGAAAAGTTTACACAAGAAGAAAAGAATGCGATATTACAGGAAGAACAGGGCTTCGGGCAAGGATTTAGGCTTTTACTAACTAATTAAATTCTGCATTTGTATTGGGCCTTCTTCCCCCTTTTTTTAATTTGAGGGGCTGTGAGCAGGAAATACAGCAGCTGCAGTGGTGACATTTTATTCCCTGGGGTTTTCAGAGCCAAGTAACATCTTGATTATGCAGTAAGAGAACTAGTCATTGAAGGAACCATTTCTAAATAAATATACCTGTACCCTGAATGCATAAGCCTGGTTCCACTCACCTCTTTAAAAAGTTTGCAGTTATTTGTTGTTGCTTGTTTTTCAAACAGCAGTTTTTCATGTATCCTCTGGAGTTTGTATGTAACTGAGGGAGGAGTTTTAGATGTAGAATTGAGAGCCAGTGGTTTGCAGCGTAAGAATATACTTTGTATATGAAAGGAATGGCACATGTACATTTGGTTGAAACAGTATTGCTTCTTTAGAACTCAATTCCTCAGACAGGCCATTCAATACATCTTTGACTTGTCTCTTTTCCATCTGTCAAATGTAAATTGGAGCTGCCCATCTCTCTAGGGCATTCCAGCCAGGTGGTTTAAAAGTCTCATAAAGGAGAAGAAAAGAAAGTTGTTGTGGATCCTCATCCTTTTAAAAAAAAAAAAAAAAAAGGTCTCAAATGGCCGTTTGTTCCTTTTCTCAGACGCTGGCTGCCATTTTTGGAATGTTCTAGAGGATTGGGGCTCCCTTTCATAAGCCATCAGGGATTTGGAGGGAAGAACCATTCCAGGGCCCCACCCCATCTCTCAAACCTCTGCCTCTATTCTACGCACTCTATCCCACACACACGAACCCAGATTAGTTCCAGGGAACATGAGCCATATTTTGGTACATATCAGTATTTTACACACTCTCCTATATAGCCCCACCCCCCATTCCCTACTTACCTTGGGATTGCTTTTGAGATTCAGTTCCCTTTGATCCTCTGATTCTGTTCAGCCTGAACACATGACAAGAACCACCATGCACCACCACCTGGGAGTAAAGTTACAATCGGTGTCTCATCTCTACATCCCCCAGCACTCAACTCAATCCAGAGGTGTCTGCAGAACAGGATAGGACAGAGGGAGAACAAATGGCAGAGGCCTTAGGCACCACTGTCTTTTTTGTTGTTAAAAACAAAAAACAGAAGGGGGCCGGAGAGATAGCACAACGGGTAGGGCATTTGCCTTGCACGCAGCCGAGATCCACGGCATCCCATATGATCCCTGAAGCACTGCCAGGAGCAATTTCTGAGCAAAAAGTCAGGAGTAACCCCTGAGCATCGCTGGGTATGACCCAGAAAGGGGAAAAAAAAAACGGAAATAACTAAAAGAATGGTAGCCATCAGCTAAACATCTGCCGGTACCTCAAAGTATATGGGGTCTACCCCTCTGAAACATCCTTGTCACTTTTAAAGCATGTTCAGTGCTGACGCAGCCTGAAGACACAGCCAGGCCAGCCACATCCCCATAAATTCATGGCCTGGGATGCTCTTCCCTGCTCTTCCCTGCCCCAGGCTTAGCAGTTATACTCAGTTTGGGTGACTCTGGATGCCTGTACTTGAATATAACCTATTTATGTATTACATGTAAATTATCCAAACCAGTTTGGTTATAGTCCTTAGGTTTGTGGCTGAAAAGTCCTGGATTTGTTATTAGTTCTGTGCAAGATAACAAATCGTTGTTTTTTGCCCTACAGGAACATTAGCTTTGAACTTTCTTCCTTAATCAATACAGTCCATTATGAATCTAGCATGCCCTACACAGTTATATGAAATATTAATTGCACACTGTTAGCTAGATAAATGAAGATTCTGCCAAGAATGATAGCTTGTTTCTTTCCTTGTATCATAATACTTTAAATGAGAGCACCTTGAGTTCTAAGGTGCATGGTATTTTGAAATTTGTTTATTGATCCCAGCTCATTTGAGTAATTAACTGCAATGCTCATGGTTCACATAAGGTATTTCTGACTGAGTCTACTAAGTTTTTCCCTCATGCTGATTCCAAGTAGAGTTCATTTACTTTTTTAAAGGATCCAGTTGAAAATGATTTCTTTGATTTTCCTTTGATGTTTTCAAAGACAGGAAGAAATTAGTTTGCTTTTTGAGTGCCACTCAGCTACAGGTAGAGAGCAGTGAAGCTTGTAGGAGGGCCAATTAGAGTTAATTATTGCCTGACTGACCTGCCACATGAGTTTAAAAGTGTCCAGGAAGACTTCTTCTAGGCAGTTTTTAAATTCTATCCTTGTGTCAGATTTACTAAGTTACCCATCTTCATTCTTCAGCAAGGTTAAAAAATTTCTTTAAATTGTATCAAAAAAAAAGTCACATACACATAAAAATGACAGCTCTCAGGGTGAAAACTCCGGGAAGTTAAATAAGCTCCACCATATTTGGTATCTGTGACTTATCACTGTTTGGTAAGCCTATCCCAAGTTCTACCAACCCTCCCTGCTTGCAAATAATCAGCCTAGATGTATCTGGCTGTTCTTTCATATGTAACCTGGGGTAGAGACACAGGGGACAAAAAAATTGAAATCAGAATTTAAGATATTTACGTTAATATGAGTGTAAAGTTACCATATTATCTCTTACAATTTCAATCCTATCAAGGATTCCTATTTCTGGCTTTCTTTTGTTCTCTTAGCAACAAAATATAAAAAATTGATTAGTTGAGTATTGTCATTAATAAATGTTCTGCTCATCTTAAAATAGTCTTTAAGAAAAAAGGTGGTTTTTTTTCTTTTGCCTTTTTTGGGTCACACCCGGCAATGCTCAGGGGTTACTCCTGGCTCTGCACTCAGGAATTACTCCTGGCAGTGCTCAGGAGACCATATGGGATGCTGGGGATCGAACCCAGATCGGCCGTGCAAGGCAAACTCCCTACCCGCTGGACTATCACTCCGGCCCCAAGAAAAAAGTTTTTAATGGAAAAAATATGAGACATTTTAAAGGAAATAAGGGAGATGACCACTGGGTGTATAAGAAGGCCCAATAAATTTTAATTATGAGGGAAATATCAGTTATTATATATCAGTTATTATAATGAGAAGGAAAACAATCAAGTATACTAACAATACTTTTCTTTCTGGTAGGTTTTGGAGAAACCAGAACAGCTGTTCTTTGCTGTTGGCGTTTAGAATAGCCGACTTTTAAAAATGACTTTTTCAGGGCCGGAGCAATAATCCAGCAGTTAGGGCGTTTGCCTTGCATGCGGCTGGCCTGTGCCGGCCCAGGTTCGATCCCGGCATCCCATATGGTCCCCCAAGCACCACCGGGAGTGATTCCTGAGTGCAGAGCCAGGAGTAACCCCTGAGCGTTGCCGGGTGTGACCCAAAAAGCGATAGTGGATGGATGGATGGATGGATGGATGGATGGATGGATGGATGGATGGATGGATGGATGGATGGATGGATGGATGGATGGATGGATGGATGGATGGATGGATGGATGGATGGATGGATGGATGGATGGATGGATGGATGGATGGATGGATGGATGGATGGATGGATGGATGGATGGATGGATGGATGGATGGATGGATGGATGGATGGATAGACTTTTTCAAAGCCAATTTGAAAAGATATTAACAATTCTTTGAAATCTAAGCGTGTGCTTGTCCTATGATCCAGTAATTTTAACCCTAGCATACATCCAAGAGAAATCAATCTACGTTCGTAAAAGATTCATATTCATATGTCACAACAGGATGGTTCCTAGTAGCCAAAATATAGAAAGAGCCCATTCATTGGTCATCAGTGAAATGATGAAGCATCAAATTGTGGTCTAGCCATAGAGTAATATGCTATTTAGTGGGTTTAAAAAAAACCTGTTGATACATGTAGAAGAATCTCAGAAACACTGTGTTAAGCTAAATTAAGCCAGACAGAATGTCCAAAGCAATACGTACTGTATGATCCCATTTTTATATGATGTTCAAAAATAAATTGCTGATAGGAGTTCTTTACTGATGGAAAATATACTGTTTGAAATCAGAAAGTGTTAAAAAGAAACAGAAGAACTTGATTTAATAGCAACTCCAGCAAACTTTCTGAGACAGTGCAATGTTTTTTCCCCAGGGTGATGCTTGTCACTATGTTTGCTATAAGATTACTTGAGATTGGTTTGTTTTTTAAAATTAATTCTTTTTTTTCTGATTTTTGAGTCACATCCAGCGTTGCTCGGAGTTTACTACTGGCTCTGCACTCGGGAATTACTCCTGGTGTTGCTCAGGGAACCATATGGGATGCCGGGGATCGAACCCGGGTTGGCCACGTACAAGGCAAACGCTCTCCCTGCTGTGCTATTGCTCTGCCCCTCCAATTTTAACACTGCATTTCTCTACTGATTCATTTTAATTTAGAGAAATGCCCAAAATATTGGGAATAAAAACTTCTAACATTCTAACTATCATTCCTCCCCCCCCCCCCCGCCCCGGGCAAAATAGATTTCTTCAGTGTAATCACCATCTTAAGAAAGTTAAGATGTCTAATCCTCTCCTTGAGCATATGTTTTCATTCAAATTTGAAGCCCTTTTCTGAAAGTCAGAGCTGTTCATTCGGCATGTTTTATTGCTTTCTAAATAAATCTTGCTTTATTTAATTTATTTTCTTAAGGATTATTTCCCCTTATTAAATTATGTCTGCCTGATGGCCTCTTCTCCTTCCTAACATTTTGTAGCTAAATTATGGTTTTGTTGTTGTTTGCTTTCTTTTCTTTTTTTTTTTTTTTTTTTAATTGTGGGTGGGTGGAGCATCCAAGCAGTTGTGCAGGTTTCAGGACCAGGGGGAGTGTCAGGAATCAAGCCCTTGCAGGAGCAAAGCATGTGCTCTAACCCTTTGGGCCACATCCCACCACATACTCTAGGTCTGAAAGCTTTCGTGTGGGGCCAGAAACTCATTGCTTGTGAATGAAGCATGTGTTCAGTGCCACAGTGGTAATCCAAGGCAGCAGCATTGTGTTCGGACTGTGCGTGTTGAGTCCTGGCAAAGTGCTCGCAGATTTGTAAAAGCACACCGCTTGGCCCTTCCTTGTGTGTGGAAACGCAGGCACACATGGTCCCATGCCCTGATGTCGAAGCGGCCCCACCTGCTCGCAGGGGCTGCCTCCCCGCCGTCTCGGTGTGCTCCTGCTTCAGGGGCCATGAGTACGGTTGCCGCCGTGCTGCTGCTGAGCGGCCAGCTGAATGCTGGGGATCAGCCGCTGCCCTCGGAAATTGATCGATGCGCTCATTACGGGGAGTTCTTGCTCTCGGCTCCTCTTACAAACTACCCCACTCCCGTTTTGCGGCTGAAGCTGGCAGCAGAGACAGTACTGAGGTCCATCTGGCTTTGTGTTCCTTTTATTTTCTGAAGGGCGCAGCCCTCCGCCTTGGCATGTTGAACACGTTTTGTCGGCCTCGTACTGTCACAAAGAACTCAGCTCATTGCCAGTGACACTATTAACACAAGAAAGGCGACGGGTGACTGGTGCTTGCGAGGCAATGCGGAGACACTTGTGTGAGGCAGCCCGTGGACCGTCCAGCCCAGCAGCCTGTGGCCTGCGAGTGCTGCGCTCAGCCCGGTGCACGATGGTGATTCCGAAGGGAGGCTGCACCTGTTCCTGCTTTCAGGCTGAAAAGTGAACGGCCAATTACTATAGCCGTGTTCAGACATGGGAGAAGCCGGTTCTGTCTGCTTCTGAGAGCAGGGTGGCCACTGTGGAACCACCGGCCCAAAGAAATACGTGTGCTGTCCAGGAGCGGGAAGAGAGAAGGGGGCCCAGCCCTGATCCCGGGTTCTCCTGCGAGCTGCCGGTGCAGGTGGGAGGAAGGAGCGGGTCAGTGCCTCCCGCCTTGGCTTCCCAGGCCCAGCTCCTGAACAAGATGAAGTGATCAAAGCCCGCGCCAGTGCCGGCGTCGCAGACTCATTACTTTGCAAGCTGCACACCCAGCTGCTGCTGCTTTCCGCATCAGGCTTGGCTGATTCCCACTCCTAACACCTCCATTACAGCTCATTTGGTCCCGCTCACAATTAACCAGCTCCGTGCAGTGCGTGAACACCGTCGCTGCAGCGCGGAAGGCAGCGTCTGTGTCAAGGGAGGAAATTCCGTTCCTGGCTCTGGGCTGCCTCTCACAGACGTCTGGGTCCCTTGATTAGAAGGAAGGCTCAGAGGGCACTCGAGTGTCATTTGTGGTTTGGGTCTGGTGTCGGGGGCTCCGCCGGGTCCCCGACAGTGCCGGGAAGCGAGTTCCCTTCTACCCCCGAAGCCGGCGAGAAATGGATGAAAACTCAGGAATCCGATGCAGTTTTAAAAGGCTTTACTTATCACAGGTTCAGGCATACAAATCAGCAAAAGGAAAAGCCCGGTGCTTAGGATTCCAGGCTAGAACCCCAGCCACGTGTAGGCCAAGATGGCGGCCACTACGTGTAAAGGCTTTGTAAAAGGAGAAGACAAGACTTCCACGAAGGGTGAGCGCTCACAAAGGGAGAGCCCACAAAGAAGCGCGAGAGAGGAAACTGGCTAGTTTATACCCCTGCAACTCAGACCTTCCTCCCACTGTTATGGAAAGCAGGGAGGGTCAAATGCCCTTAGGTAATCCCTCCCTGCACCTCACCTAGGCCCTTTAGTATGCTAATGTTCTGAGCCAAGGTCTGCCTGGAAATGCCTTTATAGGGTAGAGAAGGGGGTTTCTGAGATGGCATGTCTCTGTACCAAAGACTAATACTAATGCCAGTTAAATATTTCTCCAAGCCTTCACAAGTCTCTTCTACTTCATTGTAGTTTTGTATTTTAGTTGCC
Organism: Cryptotis parvus; assembly: GCA_021461705.1. Taxonomy (NCBI): domain Eukaryota; kingdom Metazoa; phylum Chordata; class Mammalia; order Eulipotyphla; family Soricidae; genus Cryptotis; species Cryptotis parvus. Next base: position 65,611 of record JAJIBD010004764.1, on the reverse strand, counting down.
TTTGAGTATATCAGGGAGCCATGCTTGTTTGCTTGGAAGCAAACAGCATTTCTCTCTGGTCTAATTACCCAGGGGTCCTGCGTGGCCAGGCTAATATGCTGGTAAGATCTAGCTAGTCCCACGATGATTGTGGTAGCATGGGAGAATATTTATACCAGTTAGTACAGCATACATGGTCAGATAAACTGCCACATTTAGACTACCCCCTTATCTACGAAGTGATTTGCAGGAGGCAATCCAGAGCAGATGCAGCGGCCCTTAGGAGTCCTGCAACAGTCTGGTTTGCTGGGTGTGCTTTTTGCAGTTGGTGATGTTGGATTTGGGCCAGTTCCGTTGATGCCCTGGCCTGATAGGTTTGGTCTAAATACCTTTGATTTATACCAAAGTAAATCTCTTAGATTTATTTTGAAAGGTGTCACCGTGACAACCTGAAGAACTTCCCAGCTGCCACCACCATCATCATCATGAGCAACTAACTATCCATTAGAGGTCTTTTTGGGAGCTCCATGCAGTGGATTTGGGAAATGCCAAACTCTTACAGTTTGATGTCCTCCAGAGTTTCAGGCTTACCTTAAGGTCTCGGTAGAGTTATGGAGGTATCAGAATCTACTAGAAATTGCCTTGATTCAAGAAAAATTGTTCAGTATTTCATGCGCTTGACCTGCTTTTTTTATGAACTGGAAAATAAGAGAGTGTGACTGCTGCGACCTCAGTTTACCTGGAGAGACAGGTGAATACAAAAAGCAGCAACAATGTGGAGCAAGATAGGGGCTGGAACCCTAACAAAAGGCACTTGCCTTGCACGCAGCCGACCCCTGTTTGATCCTCTCTACTGCATATGGTCTCCTGAGCACAGTCAGGTGAGCCCAAACTATGCCATCCCTTTCCCCGCAAATTAAAATGTTGACCAAGATAAAGGTCCAAGTGAAATGCTGTAGGAGTGTAGAGGGACTGTGACTGCAAGAAGAGCTGGCAGTCCTAGGCTGTATCCTCTTACCTGAGGTTGCCTGCAGGTACCAAGATAGACTTGGTTAGAATGGACACGGGTGGTGTGAGTGGAGTGTGAGACCATAAGGGAAGATTAGAAACACTCCTGAAAAAGATACTTTATGGTTTTTTGGTGCCAGGATCAAACCCAGAACCTCATACAGTTTTTTGTTCCATCCCTGAACCAAACTGCAGCCCGAAGGACTGCAAACGCCAAGTTTGAGAACTTAAGAGTTAACTGGGCGTGTGGATTCAACAGAAGTTCTGCTTGGGAATATTTTTTTAGAATTACACCTTCTGCCCTGCCCTGACCTGCAAAAGAATAGTGGGGGAGAGGGCCATGTAAACATTCACAAATCCGCACAAATTGACTTACAGAAAGTGTTGGCAGCAGAGCCAGAGAGATAGTACAGAGGGCAGGGTACTTGTCTTGCAGCCAGCTGACTCAGACTTGATCCCAGCATCCCATAGGGTCCCCTGAGCCTTCCAGGTGTGATACTGAGCACAGAGCCAGGAGTAAGACCCAAGTACCACTGGTGTCCCCACCCCCTCCACATACACAAAATGCTGGTGAAGTTCAGGATCTGGAGAGAATAGAATCTAGGGAAAGATATAGTTAGTTTTGGTTGAAATGGAGGAGTAGGAAAGAGTGTGCGAAAGGTTGGTTAATGGTTGCTGTCATAGAAATTTCCGGATAGTGGCAGAGAAAGAGTCTTGTGGAACTAAAGGACACCCCCCATTCAGGCTGGGGACTCACTTGCCACTGTCCTCAGCCAATGGTATAGGGCCTGGTTTTACAATGAAATGGTATAATGGGGACTTTAAAAGGAAGACTGTTCCTAGCCATTTCAAAATTCATAGGCCATTTTATGATCTTTGGTATGCTGAAAATTCCATGCTACTCAACTGTGCTTTGCAAAATAAAGTCCTAGTATTATTACTCTTAAGTAATTCTTAATAATGAAAACAATATTAAGAACTTTGGGGACACTGGAAAGTTACTTTATTCTATTTAGGCACATGGTTTTCTGTACTTTAAATGATAGGGTTTCATGTATATCACAAGCCAACACCACACGCTGCTCAGTGCCCACTGCCTTCCATAGTATATGGGGTCCCAAAGGCCCCCATCCTATACTAAGAACTTTAAAAGTATTCTTTCTCCCTCCATTGCAGTGTGATAAATTCGCCTCTCAGGTTCCATCCTGGAAGCTTAAGTAATGAGGAGTAATGAATAATAAATTCTATTTTAATAATGAACGAGATAATACATTTTTTGTTAACAGGTCCCCTTTTCGTTTTTCATGTAAATACCTTAAAAAGTAAAACATTAACTTTCTAAATGTGTATCTCACTTTGATTCAGTTAAAACATAAATAAATAACAAGTAAAACATAAAGACTTACCAAAAAAGTAGTAATGAAAGATTAGAGGACCATCCATATTTTCTTTTTCTTTTTATCTTTTTTGGGTTTTTTTTTTTTGCTTTTTGGGTTGTACCCCCACAAATCTCGAGGTACTCCTGACCCTGCACTCAGGAATTACTCCTGGCAGTGCTCGGAGGACCATATGGGATACCGGGTATCAAACCAGGGTTGGCTGCATTCAAGGCAAACGCCTCATCCTCTGCACTATTGCTGCGCCGCCCCATATTTTCTTTAACTTGTATTTATTATTAATATATCCTAGTCAGCACAAAACTGCTCAGGTTACCTTTTTTTAATAGCTGCACAGTATTCTGTGGCAGTGATTTGCCATTATCTATTAATCCATTCCCTCCCTAAATAAGTACAGAGTCATATATTTCTGCACTATACTGGGGTTTACAGAGTTCTTTTCTTTTGAATTTTTGATTCTGTTTTGGTTCTAATACCTGGGGGTCTGTCTAGGGCCTCTAATACCTAAGAACCAGTTCTTGAAGAAATCAGGTAATGTGGATGGCCTATGATTTGCAGCTTGTAGGTTCTTTGTGGCATTGGGCTACTTACCTCCTGGACTCCTTTGTTGCTGACATATAAAATGTATATAAATAATTCAATGATTATTATAAAGTCCAGTGAGCTGATGGTGGTGGTGGTATTTCAAGCCTATGTTGAAGGTTGTATGGAGTCCGTTTCTTTAGTGATCTAGCGGGGGTTAGAGTTGGCAGGACAGGACCCAGTTTTCTTAGGTTTAGGGGTTTATTGCGATATGAATTTAAATTTGACCTCTAAGCCTCCTTAAAAATAAAAAAAGGAAAAGGCCATTTGAGAAAAATTTTTCAGCTTTTTTGACTCAGGTAATTTAAAAATATTACATTTTGGCACAACCTTTGCAGTTTTTGTTGCTAGTTTGTAATTCCCTCGAGGTGAATTGAAAAGATTAGTGGTAGAGCTTTTTCTATTAACTCTGGGAAAAACTACAGAGCAAAAAATTGTCCTTTGGCAGAAATGTCAATCCATACCTCTTTTGGAGCATTTGGAAACTGAAGCGGAGAAGCTGATTTAATGGGAGAACTGAAAACCAAAATGTATACACATCTTCACCTTTCCTAACTGATGGCAAGACAAATAGGAAATACACTTTCAGAACTTGATGATGCGAAGAAAATAGGATTGTTGCTCCAAAGAGTGCATTAAGGCTAGATCTTTAAAAAGATTTGAGTGTTCCATTTGGGGCCAAGTTTTCTTCAGAAAGCCGATCCGTCCTTATTAATGATGCATCTATTTATAAGTTTGTGCCATAAAATACCTTTTTGTATCATACAGTATCTCAGAAGGAGATTCAAGATAAAGGAGAAGGTTTAATAATATTAACAGATTGATGTCTACCGGGAAGCAGGCTCATTTCCTCTTACCTGTGACTCTTGGTCTTCACTTTTGCTTTGTTTCAGGATTCACACCTGGTAGTGCTTAGAGCATACTCCTGACTTTGCTCAGTAATTACACCTGGTGGTGCTCAGGAGACCACATGGGAACTGTACCAGGATCAACCATGTACAAGGAAAAGCCTTAAACCCTGTATTATCTTTCCAGCTCTCATTTTTTTATCACTTATTAGGACATCTCTTAATTCTTACATTCTATAATATCATTATGGCTGTAGTAAAATAGCAGCTAGTCATGAGTAATTTTTTACTCATGAAAAAAATTTTTTACTCAAAAAATTCATGTTTTTTTTACTGCATATAATATTTATAGATCTCCTTCATATAGTACAATAGGCTTTTCTAGAAAATTTCCTTCCTCCTCCCCGACATTCTCCCACCTCCTATTTCCTTTTCTACATCTGTTAAAAGTGATAGTCATAATGATGATGTTTTGTAGGAATTAGATGAAATGTTGTGATGTTCTTGGCACATCCCAAGCAGTCAGGAGTTAGCTAATTATTATCGTCACCAGCAGTTCAAATTTCATGGTGTGAGTTTTCTCTCTCCATGTGTGTGTATATGTTTTAAAATTGATGCCCATCATATAATGCAATATATAGTTCCCTGGAGGATAATCTCTGGCCCTATAAAACTGCAACTGAGAATATACCATGCCTCTAACATCATGGGCTTGAGACAAATGTTTTCTGTTAGGTCATTAACTAACAGTTAGCAGTACTACTCAAAATAATAATTACGTTTTAATGTGCTAGGAAGTACGAAATTTCATTAGAAATGTGTTTGGGATCAGAGCTTGGATGAATGCAGCTATTGTTAGCTTATACTACAGATCACACCCAAGAATTTTCCGTACTTTTCAAATGTATATATTCATTTGGGATTGTTGGCAATTATAGTTGGTAGTCTCTAATGAGCAAACAAAATTCTTCGCAAAATTTGTTCTGAAGTCAGTTGTTTGTCCATTGGACCTTAATTTTCCCAGAAATAAAGAAGGTAAGAAGGTAGTTGTGGTTAAGTTTCTAGGTTGGTCTTTAGAAGCCTCTTCAGCACACCTGTATGTTTGCAGTAAAGGATGAAAAGGAGAGAGAGAGAGAGAGAGAGAGAGAGAGAGAGAGAGAGAGAGAGAGAGAGAGAGAGAGAGAGAGAGAGCCGAAACAACATTGTGGTTTTTTAAAGCGGTGTTGGCTTTGTCACTAAAAGAAACTATCCATGAGAACAGGTAGATCTATGTATAGTGTGAAAGAAATGCACAGACCTTCCCAGTATCAGCCCTGAAGTTCCCTGTACCCCTGTATTCAAATGTATCTATCCCGGAGGTGAGTGAGTTTTTCTCTTTCCAACAAAACTCTCGTGTAGACTCTCACCATTTAGAACTGATACCCGGATGTGAGGACAATCTGGCTGCGACATCTGTCACCCCATTGATCGCCAGGGTTGATTCGGCTGATCTGGCTGGCTAGGCGGGTGTCCCCTTCCTCCCTCACTGCTCCATGTGCGTCCCTCCCGAAGCTGCGCACTCTGTCAAAGAGGATGGCCTTCCCCGAATAGAGACGGACCGGTCTTTGGTCGAGGGTGTACGAGTAGCTGCGCTCTTCTGCTAGAACCTCCAAACAAGCTCTCAAGAACTGCTACCCCACTGTTTCATTAATAGAGCTAGTGTGTAAGCTAACTTATCACCTTTGGCGTATCATCAAGAAAGGGAAGCTTGTTTCCACAGATGCAGGCTTTAGAAAGGAGGGGCTGAGGATGATGGTTCCAGTCATCCATCAGCCCCAGCACCCAGATCTGTTTACTTGGTGGCACCCTGTTGTGATAGCCCTGATTTGCAGTGATAAGGAGTGGTGAATGATAATCGTATTTTTTTAACAGCTTGCCTTGCAATCGCAAGATACTCATCCATCAGTCTGATCCATATGATTAAAAAGCGAAATCAGTTTCTGCTTCAACGCGGAATACTGGACAGTGTCTAATAAATCATAACAGAGAAGTTGGGACAAACACCCCAAACTTAAAATAGGAACGCACAATATGAAAGTAACCTTTGACACCTCCTCAGCTTCACTTCTGCCATGTTTTCATGGACCTGAGAGCTCATTCATTAGGGAGAAACCTTTCACACACCCTCACACACAGCGCCTCCTCAGCCCCTGCCCCGTTTTCCTCTTAGTGTACTCATCTGTCAGGATCTGTCTCTCAGAAATTAATATCTCAGGAGTCTGCCATGACCCTTCCCCACCCACCCACCTCTTCTTAAAAGGGGCTCCAGTCCTCGTTCCCTGTTTGCGAAGGCCTTAAGCACAACACTGTGTGTCATTGCTGCAGGTGCCCTCTCTTTGCTTCTACAGTGGGAGCCCCTGAAGGCGTGACCTGTGTCTTCATGTCATCTTTAGGACCACTCTCAATAGCAGTCCAGGTGATACCAGTATTAGTATTAGTTACTAAATTGAACTGAACTCTTATAAAAATTCTTCATGCCTTCCATTTGACCATCTCAATGTTTACACTAAGGAAGGTAGTTGGATATATAGGAGATGAAAACTTGTCTGAAAAGTGAAATAAGAAATGACACGAATCTCTTTCCCAGTAGGAATGAATCTCCTTCAGATCAGTGATGGTATTTTTATTGTTTTGTCAACACAATCCTCTCTCAAAATCCCCCTTTCCCACTCCACCCAATAGAGCACATATTGGCTCTATAAATGTGTGCTGAAATAAATTCACTCAACAGACCCATGCACTGTGGCTTTGTGACATCTCTGTCTTAGCCTAATGGTTTGATTTATCTAGCTGTTGATGGTCTTCATTACAGGCTGTTAATACGGGACTGATTTTGTTGGACATTTACTAATTGCCAGAGTTCATCTCTAATGTGTTTCAAAGAGAAGGCGAGTGAAATTTCCTCTTGACAGCATCAATAGAGTAGTTAAGGCCCTGGAAAAATTCAAAATAAAATGCAGTATGGTCCCTTTGATTAAGACTAGCCATTAATGGAGAACTTGTTCCAATTTTCTCTGTATATTGCATTTTCGTTAGAGAAGGATTATTGATATTTGAAAACTTCCTGACCTTTTTTTTTTTTTGAGGACTTTTTTTCACAGTTGTCACAATAGACTCGTGTATAGAGCATTTCCCAAAACCAAAATTATGTATCATGAACATTTTCTAGTTGAACTTGAACACATGACAACTTCAAATAGGTATTTCTTCCCCAGGGAAGCCAAGAATTCAGCCCAGGTTGTCTTTAGGGAAAGCCTGCTTGCCTGCTTTTCCTGTCTCCTCCATGGCTCATGTGCTATCCACACCCTGTCCCACCTTACGACAGCCATTTGCTGGACATAACACTGGCTGGACCAAGACACCAAGGAGAAAACGCCACTATACTTGACAAAAAGAATAAGTGAGCTATTTCTTTTCCTGGCTCAATTAAAATTGTACTGATTGTCAAGTCCCATTAGCCTAGCGGGTCAGTACCTTGCATGCATTAGCAGCAGCCCCATTGTAATGTGGTGCTGATTTGCCACATCTTGGACACGTTTATGAAGATTGATACCGGCTAAGGTTCAGTGTTAACGTTCATTGTCAGGCAGGCTTTTATTGTCAGTACAAGAAACTGTCTGGTATTGGCTTTTGCTTTGATTTATGGAAAGGTGGCAACATGAAGAAGACATCAAATGAAATAGCACCGCTGGCAGCAATATGATGAGATGCCATTGTAAGGAGAGCAAATAATAACGAAACCTAATTAGGTTCATTATGCTCGCAGGCTCTGTGCTGTACTTGGACAGGGGCAGGCCCTCATAGACATACAGAATCTGTACAGATGTACATACAGAGGCTGCCCTTGGTCTCTCTTACTGAGGTTGGCCTTGAGCAGTAGCTGACTGTGGAAGGCTGGTGGTCTAAGAGGGAATGGAATCATTAAGTCATAGGACTTGATAGCTCCCTTATCCTGGGGTGACAGCCTCCAGTAATATCCTATTGGTTTTGCCTCAAGGCTCACACACACACACACACACACACACACACACTCACACACACTCTCCATTCCTCTGGAACGCCTGCCTTCTGCAACTTCGCAGCAGCTCCAAGAAGTAGCAGGTGGCTGTGCTAGAAAAGTGGCACCTACAGCCGCCTGCTCAATGCAACTTTTGTGCCCCAGGAGAATAGGCATTACTTTGCCTCGGTTGTTCCGCCTCAGTACACTTGGGTACGGTTGGTGGAGCTTTATTGCTTCAAAAACGTCCCGTCCCTTTGAAATCTTTGTTGGGTCTCCCCAATTCCAGTTGCGTCTTAATGTGCAAGATAGGCAGCTGTGTTTTCCTTGAAGCAAATATAATTGTGGAGCTAGGCGTCTCTGCTGTACCCATGGACAAATACGTAATGCCAAAGAGAGAGAGGGAAAGAGAAGAAAGGGGGGTAACGTCTGGAACCCTAGAAGAATCCCGTGTATCTTTTCAAATTTCTCTAAAGCAGATGGGCACCAGCATTTAAGCAGCCACCACAGGTGCCACCACCAGCATCTCTTGGAAGCTAGCTGCTGCAGGATGCTTGGTTCAAACATCAGCACAGAGGAACGTCCACCTTCCAGTTCCCAAGTAGAGAGCCCTGTGTTTCTGCTGGCCTGTGTCAGACACTCACATGTCGCAGCATAACCCACCCTGTCCCCTTTTTGCTATTTCATCTTTTTTTTTTCACATTATCTTCTGTGCTATTGATAGGATTCGATTCCTGCGAGCCTTTGTTATTCTCTGAGCATCTTGATCTGGCAAACAGAGCCTGAGGACGAGCTTGGAAGCCTGTGGCCTTTTCAGCAATGTAAGGCAGGAATCGGGAGGAAGCACCTAAGTGCTGGCCAGGGTTGCAGAAGGTGGCTCTGCCCCAGACAGGCATCATCTAATAGTTTCTTGGGAGCTTCTTGGAAGCTGGAAAGTTTGAAGAGTTTGGGCAGTCCCACATCATAAAGCAGAAGCATGGCCAACTATAGCCAGAGTTGAGGCAGTGTGCCCAGGAAGACCTGCACTCTAAAGCAGGGGAGCTGGATTATGGACAGTGGATGGGGGAGAGGTGTCAGTCAGGGCTTTCTGGAGGGCAATTAGGAGACCAATGAATAGGTATGTTCACACAAAGGTAGGCGCTCCGGCTGCCACTCTCCTGGCCTTCCCAAAACCTTCTTTTTTTAAATACATACTTTTGTTTTTAAATTGGCATTTGGTGCCACACCTGATAGTGCTCAGGGCTTCATCCTCCTGGCTGTGTACTTGGGGATCACTCCTGGCGGTACTTGGTAGATGGACGATACGCAGTTCCAGGAATAACCAGAATTGACCATATGCCAGACAAGCACCTTAACCTCTGTGCTGTCTCTCGGGCCCCTACACTCTTGCTTTTAAAAGGGTGAGTTGTAAATCTGAACCTCCATTAGACTCGCAGAGCAACCTAGGCCTCAATTGGAAACTACTCTCTCCCACACACACACAAATTTCCCTCTTCTCCTTCAGAAAGTAAAGAAACGGGCTGCTACACCTAGAAGAGGTCCCCCGGCTTTTAGAGGGTTATAGAATGAGTCCAAAAAGGAGTATTAGCTGTGTCTTTGCTCATTACAGAACCCTCAGATTTGGTGTAGAAAAGTACTTATTTGGAAAAAGCCAAATTCCTCGTGGAAAGATCAAAAAGTAAGCTCACTTTCGGGTGTTGGAGCCTCCAGTCAGCTCGGCTGCGTGCGAGGAAAGTGCCCTTACCCACTGTAATATTACTCTAGCCACTACTTTTTCTTTTCTTTTTTATGGTACTAAGCATTGAACCCAGAACCACACATCAAGACAAATTCTCTATGACTGAGCTCCACCTCCTGCCCTAAGACCCCTTTTCTACCCCCTCATTTCAAGCAGTCTGAGCACCACTGAAACTGACTTTAGCATTGCCGGGAGTTGAAAGATCATCCATCTAGAAATTACTGTAAGATGTTCCAGGCACAGCCATAGCTACCATTTCCTCTCTAATGCCTAAGAGGAGATATTTTAACATGACACTTAGATTAGCATCTGTAATGCAAGTAGAGCTAGTGACCTTTAGTGCTTTTGAAGCACTGTCATGGTCTGTCATGGGCAGAAGCCTTCATGTGTTTATAGAGAAATCCCACTTTACACCGCAACCTTCTCTGTATATTGAACATGGTGAAACTCCCTAAGACAGCTTCAGTATTACTTACTCTGCTGAGATGGACAATGAAAGGCGGTCAGATTGGTGGTATCTAGTTGTTTTACCATCGCAATGATACATACATATATATATACACACTAGCACACACACACATATATAATATATGTATATATATACACACGCCATGGTTGGCATCTGTCAAACTAGCAGATAAGTATAGAATTCCTTCGTGATAGGCTAAGTAGGTCATTTTATAGATTTTTATATATTATAAATTATTTTATAGATCATCACTGTCACTGTCTTCCCGTTCATCATCGATTGGCTCGAGCGGGCACCAGTAACATCTCCATATGTCCTGTCTCATGCAAGTAGAGCCCAAGGGCACCTGCTTGCTCCAGGAACATAAAGAGCCTCAAACCATTCCATCAGGTCATGGGAATGAGGTCTATAATTGTTACTAGTATCTGGCATATCAAATACGACATGGGTAGCTTGCCAGGCTCTGCCATGCGGGTAGCATACTCTTGTAGTCATCTCAAAATCCAGCATTTATTGATGAACCGCGGCCAACGATAGGCTGGTCTGCTGAGTCGAGTTCTGACCAGGGGAAGTCCGGATGTGGAAAATGGAGGCCCTCATGGAGTGGGGGTTGTCTGGCTTGTTGCAAGGCTCTGCTGGGGTGGCGGGCCAGGTCTAGAACCTGCCATCCCTCCGGGGCACCTTTTGAGCAGCTGGGCACAGGGAGAACCAGTAGCAGCTCTGCCCCATGTCTGTGAGTCTCTGGATCAGCATACCTGGGCTAGATTTATAGATCGTAGCCATTTTATACTTCTCACTGTGACAAGCGAGAACAACATTTCAAATTTTATAAAACTACAAATGTCTGCTGGCCTAAGTCACCATGCTGATTCTTTCTGTGGACTTAGTGTAGTTAATTCCTTAGCAACACTCAACTATCTCATGCAGTCATATTACATGGAAGGTTCCCGGTTCTCATGGACTTGTCACAGGGGCCCTTCAAGCAGGCTGAAGGAAGGACAAGATCAATTTCTTTTTTTAATTTTTATTATACCATGTGAGATATAGAGTTACAAGGATGTTCATAATTGGGTCTCTACAATACAGTGTTTCAGAATCCATCCCTCCACCAGTGCTGATTCCCACCACCCAATTCCCAAACACGCCCACACAAACCCTGCCTGCCCCTATTGCAGGCGCATTTAACTTCTCTATCTCTTTGTCTATGTCCCAGTATGTCTCAATCTCTCTTCTATTACACTTTGTGGTGGCTAGGAAGGACAAGATCAATTTCTGATCCTGATCTGGTTCTCTTTCCCCACCCTCCGAGCCCCACCTCTGTTGTTGAACTGGGCCACTCTCGGGATGCTGCTGGGGTTCCCAACATTGTCAAGACAGAAGTTCTCTTCTACCTCCGAGGAATGCCGGAGGAAGGGATGAAAACTCACGAGTCTGGCGCAGTACAAAAGCTCTTCCACAGCAATCCAATATAATGAAAGAACTCTAGCTCTGGTCCAAACTTAGACCATACAAAAGAGCCTATGTCTCCCACCAAATAAAGAGGATCTCACCCAAGAAGAGTCCTACCCAAAAGAAGGGGGAAAAAGGCTTCAAGTCATTCTCCTTAAATACACCAAAGTAATCTGGATTGGTGACAAGGAGGGTCCTGTCAACAAAGAACCCTAAACAAATTGTAGAAGGGCAGTTGCCACACCCTATTACAGGTGTAAACAAAGGTTAAGATGAGGACTAATCCCTTCTACAGAGATTATCTCTTATGTAAAACACTGTGTGTGGGGGGAGAGAGAGAGAGAGGCTGGTATAAAGCTTAATTTCATCTTAATTTCACGAACTTCATGTAATCTAGATGATACCCAAAAGGTCCTTCTTATTTATTATCTTCACCAGGGTGATTCTGAGTATCTTGCTCTCTGTATACTGAAAGGGTCACACTCACCTGCTTGAGAGCAAACTAATATGATCCTTCCTATAGTCTCAGCGTAGCCAGGTAAATTCTAACTGTCCCACGCTGGGTGCAGTGGGTATAAAGAGGAGCTGTGCCCAATCTAGAAAACATAGAAGTCTTAGTAGATGTATAATAAGTCAGAAGTTACTCAGAGTCAAGGTGACTTCTGTAACTGCCACACCCTCTAGCAGTGTTTACATACAGGAGAGATCTCATTAGAATGAATCTTGCAAGGTTTAAGTAGATTAAGCTGTGAGTGGGCAAAACAGCAAAGCTCCCAAACTAGCTAAACCCGTCCTCCAACAGGCCACCAGGCACTGCAGTTAGTACTGCCCTGTTTCAAATGACCAGGAATCAAAATCCTCCTCCCTAGCTCAATCTCTGCTTGTTCCAAATGTTTTCTAGTGGTGAAAAATTTGGGGGGGTTGGGTTTTTTTTTTCTAATTTTTTTCTTTTTCAGAGGGATGGGAGGGATAGGTAGGGAACACACCTCACAGTGTGAACAAAACTGAAATGTTATCCGACATTTTTAATTAACACTGGCACTTCTAGCCCTCCTCCTGGGGACTGCCGGCTTGACTCTGTGTGGTGACATTTATGACACTCGAGAGGTGGAAGCTCCCAAAGGAGCCTGCAAACCAGTTTCTGGCTGGTGTTTGAAAACTGGTTTCATGGTAATCAAACTGTAACTGTGTGCTGGTGATTATTCTCAAAAATGTCCAACTTGTTTAAGACAGGATTTTGCGGCCATTAAAGCAAATTAAAGCCGTTGGCCATCATTTCTGTGGCGTTTCCCCCTCACCGCCCCGTCAGTGAGCAGCCGGCAACCAGCAGCGGGCAGATCTGTGCCAAGTGTAATTACTTCCAACATAATTCCATTTATTCACAGGGAGGACTGGGGCTCCCCATGAGAACTTAGTTTAGGAAAGAAAAGATACATAGGTTTATGTTAATGCTATACCCCATGCCAAAGGTTTGATTTTTAGCACAAATGTGGCATTTTTCTATTTCTCTTTTTTTAAATAAATCCCTTAATGCAGAAAGCACAGCTCCCACCCCCGCCCTTCTTTAGCCTCTACCTGAATATGCTTTGTGAGTACTTTTAAGATAGGGGAGCAGTCACCAGCCACACATGGATTGGATTCTTAGCATTGGCTTTCGGTTGGCTCTAGAAGTATTCCTTACTGGTAACTGTTAGGCTTCCCAAATAAGTTACTCAAATTTATTTTTGCTCATGTTGTTGGTTTTGTTGTTGTCATTGTTTGGTTTTTGTTGTTGTTGTTGTTGGATTGCCTTTCCTTACCCGTTTTTCACAGTAGCTGTTGAAAGGTGCAGTTCCAGATTTTATGATGGCAAAATGAGGAGTTTGCCCTTTCCAGGTTTCTGTTTTCTTCACGGAAGAATGAAACATTACCAAGTTTAAAAGGGTAAGGGAAACATTTGCACACAGTACATCAGATAAAGGGGTAATGTCTTTAAAGATTTATAAAGCACTCAAAGCTCAACAATAAAAAAAGATCTGTAACCCCATCCAGAATGGGGAGAGGAGATGAGCAGACATTTCCCAAAGAAGACATACAGATAACCAGCAGACATATGATGAAAGTGCTCACTGTCAATTGTTATTATGGAAATGCAGATGACATCAGTAGTGAGGTTACTCGTCACTTGTCTTCCTGTTGTTCATCGATTTGCTCAAGTGGGCACCAGTAATGTCTCCATTCATTGGGAATGAGGTCCATTATTGTTATTGTTTTGGGCATATCAAATACACCATGGGTAGCTTGCCAGGCTCTGCCGTGGCTCTGGGTTTATCCCAGGGGGCCCAGTCTTTTTCTATGTCAGACCATCAACCATCCAGGGCCCACAGGGCAGAGCCCTGGGTGTAGACAGGCCTTTCTCCTGTCTGTCACCTGCTGATGCAGCTGGACACCGCAGCCACGCCTGCAACACCTCAAGGGGTAGGACTAATAGTGAGGTATCATCTTAAAACAGTGAGAATAGTATATATTAAAAATATTGGAAACAGCCAGTGTTGGCAGGGATGTGAGTGAGAAAGGAATTCCCTTTGCCTGTGGGTGGGACTGTCATCTGGTCAGCCTGTATAGAAAGTAGTATGGCGAGTTCTCAAAAGCGTAAGAATAGAACTAACTCCCCAACAATCCAGGGATTCCACGTCTTTGGCATTTACCTCCAAAAATTCCAAAACGTTAATTTGAAAGGATATACACACACCCATGTTCATTGTAACACTTAGTACAATGACCAGCATATGGAAACAACTCAAATGTCCAGTTATAATGATCAGATCGAAAGTTGTTGTCTGTGTTCACAATGGAATACTGTGCAGTTGTAAGAAAAGATAAAATGCAGTTTTTTGCAACAGAGACAGAACTGAAAGTTATCATGTTCAGTGAAGTAAGTCAGTTGGCGGTTTCATTTACATGTGAAATAGAGAGTAGAAATAAGAGAATAGAGGCGACAGAGACATAGTACAGTGGGCAGGGCATTTGCCCTGGATGTGGCTGTCCTGAGTTAGTCCCTAGCACCGCAGATGGTCCTCAAGCATCACAGGAGTGATCCCAGATCATAAAGCCAGGAGTAAGCTTTGAACACTGCCTAGTAGGACACAGAATCCAAAAGGAAAAAAAAAATACACGGTACTGAACAGTGACATAGAGACAAGCCCTTGGTATTGGAATATAAAAATCAATTACCAAATAGTGTGGGGGAGCAAAGAAGACTGCACTTGGAGAGATGTAGGGTACAGTGGTAGAGGGCTCTGGTACTTTGGTGGTTGGAAGGTGTAATAATTCTTGTATTGACACCATAAACTTTAACACTATTGTAACTTCTTAAACTATAATTTTTCAAATGGGGAATAAAAAAAGTGGTAAGGTTTTGAGATAGTAAAGGACGGCAAGAATGAGTTTGATCCCAGAAATGTAAAAATGCGGGATGTGGGATTCGGTGTCTCCTTTTTAAATTTATTGGATTCAAATGTCTCTAGTTTGGTGACTTTTCTTCAGAAACACTCAACAGGAGAGACATATTAAGGACCATTGGTAAGGCCAGATGTATGTAGATTGGGCTGTGTGTAATGGCTTAGATTAATACTGCTGAATTGGCACCCCAGGGAGATGTAAAACTAATGGAGCTCAGCATGGTGAATCCATTCCAGGACAGGAATTGAGAAATGCATTGTTTGGTCCTGCAGTAATACATCATTATCCCTTTATATAGGCATCATTGAAATTCCACCTTAGAAATCCTCACATATGAGACTCATGTTAATCATTTAGAGAATTTGAGTTGTAGGTTGTTTCTCTACTTCATGGTTGGTCTTGTTAATTTCAGTCTCAGCAGTGGCCTAGGATGTTAAGCCAATTTACTAAATCTTGACTGTCCTCTGAAAATTATTTATATCCATTTAATAACAAGAGGGGTTGAGATTATATGACATGTTAGAATTTAATGCCGTCTATGGCATCAGAATTGAATAGTTAATTGGAGCCAAAAAGGAGAAACATGTTAGAATTTTTTAGAGTAATCATGTGGATGGTCCTTGTAGTTCCGTGTAATTGGGTGTCCTATATAGAGATCCCTTGCCTTTATTAGGTATAAAGTGCTTTGGAGCTACAGACTCTTCTAAATCTTACAGTTTTGTGTGTGTTTTTTCAGCAAGAAAGTATTAGCCCCTTGAATTCAGAGTGCACTTGGCTTCCAAAAGTTGGTAAATCAGTGTTACCATGTGTAATTAGTGGTGCTGTATGCTAGAAATGAAACAAATTATGCATTTGCAATTTACCTTCTAAGTTTGTCATCTCTCTCCTAGTTAACTTAAACATATTCATTTCCCAACTGCAAAGAGACCTGCTTCTTGTTTGCAGAGATTTTTCAGGGATTTAGAGGTTAATGTTTATAATACATTCTGCATTTGAGAGAAATGTAAAGGCACTGTGTTGAAAATTGTGTTTGAGCACTCCCCCCTCCCCGCAACACCCCCCCATTCAAACCCTTTAAAATGAAGTTAGTTCCTATGGAAACTTATCACTGATATAGCTAGTGCCTTTACTCGTGAGTGAAGAGTAAAATCAATTCAGAGAATGATTTTTTATAATTTATAGCAAGGCTTAGGAAGTGGACATTAGGAATATGAGAAGCTGTGCTCTTTGGCCATCATGCTGGTTCATATTAGATTGTGTTTGAAAACAACTTTGCAAATGTCACCATCTGTCCTTCACTTTGAGGCCAAAATAGGTGAAGAGAGTTTTAGCTGAAATTTCAATGGGTTGTCTTTCTCCCAACACCATCAGTAGTAGCTCTCAGAGGTCAGGAATATGAGAAATGTTTTGAAAGCAAAAGTAGCTTGGGAGAGATGAAGAAGAAGGAAGAATATGCTGGATCCTAGAAATGGTCAGTGTTACACAATGGGCATGAGTTCTGCTTTATGTTGATGAGCTTGAAGAGGAGTCTACTGAGGGGCTCTGCTCTAAGCTGTTATGTGGAGAAAATAATAATAGCAGTCTAGACCAATGGTAGGGGAATGAGGAAGGGTTGGAAGTGAAAGGTGTTCAAAGGAGGAGAGGCAGCCATCTCAGTGACTTCATATTGTCAGGTAAGTGAAACCATCTTAATGCCTGCTGAGAAGCTACCAGTACTAAGGGAAATACTGTTTGAATAAAAAAAAAAAGGTAGGGCTAAGCGATAGCGTGGCGGTAGGGCGTTTGCCTTGCACATGGCTGATCCTGGCATCCCATATGTTCCCCTGAGCATTGTCAGGACAATTCCTGAGTGCAGAATCAGGAGTAACCCCTGAGCATTGCTGGTGTGACTCAAAAAAGCAAAAAAAAAAAAAAAAAAAAAAAAGAAGAAGAAGAAGAAGAAGAAATCAAGTTGAACTTCTCCAGCTGGTTCACTGGACGAAGAGGTCTTAGAAAGAATCTAAGAAATTGTCCTGTCTAGTCCCTGGCTTTGGGTAGTAAGATTACTGGCTGCATGTTTTACAAAGATCTGAAACCAAAGAAACCTAAAACATGAAGCTACCATCGAGGGAAGAGCTGCTTAGAAACTTCGCTCAGCCCCACACAAAGCACTTGAATCCCCTAAGAGGGAAGGGACAACTTCAGCAGGTGCCACAGAACAGCAGAGACAAAGAGCTGTGCATTGGGAATCACTCACTGTGAAGAAAACCATGGATTCAGAACAGAGGAGACCAGCTTCTCTGACAGATAAGCAGTTCCTTCAGAGAGAAAGCTCCCAGGCCTTTCAGACAGTCTTGTTGCATCTGACCCCAGTGGCATGCTCTGTGGCTTAAATAATTGGGCATGATCTTTGGCTCCACTCATGATTACTATGCTGCTAAAGCCAGAGTACATATGCTGGGGGGCAGGCACGTCGGAAGCCTTTTGGATTATTCCCAGTGTACATTGCTGTCTTCTTGAGGAGTTTGCTTAGCGGAATTTCTTATCTGGTATCTTCCTGCTGCCTTCAGTTCTCAGTCTTCTTCTGAGTGCCACAGAACCCATCAAAATGGCATTTTTGTGGAGGGCGTGGGGTTCTCGGCACCTGCAATGGGGCGGTGGGGAGCAGATATCTAAGATTTTCAGTCAGCAATTTTCAGTCATGATCCATGTACTCTTCTCTTCATTGTATGCTAAGACATCATTTTTTTTTTTGTGGTTAGCCACATGCATCCAGGATAAGAAAGTGTAACTATCACATGGAAAAGTATCTCTTCTTTTCAACTCTCACACCATTTATTCAAGTCCCCTCCCTCAGAAGCAGGTGTTCTTCCCAGGTGTGTTTTTCGGGCGTTTTCAGCAGATCCATGTTCCGTGACTTGAGTCCATGATGAGCTTATGCAGAACAAGTTGAGTTGACCAGCACCCTTGAGTGCCTGTTTTCCATGTATCTTTCATATCTAACTCTCCGTTTGCTCCTCAACTGGTAACCATTCGTCTCAGTCTATTTTGAAGAACCAGGAAGGCAGGGAAGAGGTGGCTCACACTGAAAGTTCCGGACTGCCTGGGTGAGTGTGAGGACAAGACCTAGTGCACTTGTATAAGTGCCACTCACTTTGTGACCCGTAGACTGACTTATTGTCTGTGGGGGATTCCAGAAGGGGCTTTCTTGGTTCCTGTCTGGGGCTGAAGAGCTCCTGTGCTTCTTCCCTTATAACCTCCGGCGCCTCTGTCCCGAGGCCTCAGTAGTCCCTAGAGGAGATCCCCTCCTTTCAGGGTCTGCAGCCTTGGACCATTCTCGTCACCACTGAGTTTCCCTGCCTCCTGTTCCACCATCCTCCCTTGACACAGCCTTTCCTGTGGCCTCGCTTCTGTTTAACCACGCCGTGTCCTCATGGATCATATGCCTCCTTGCAGCCCTTGGCTTTCTTGAAAGAATGTAGAAAACACTCTCCTCCCCCCCCCAAACCCCCTTTTTCCCCACACAGCCACCCCTGTTTACCTAACACCTTTGCTCATTACCTATTTGCCTAACACCTTTGCTCATTACCGGGATTCCAGTGTGACTGTGGAGCCGGGTCCTGGCTAGAAGTGTTTTGGCATTTGGCATTCTGATTACTGCGTTCATTTCCATATGGAACTTTAAAGCTATCTACTGGGGACAGCCTGCCTCTCCCCGCATGCTTTGCTTTTCTTTTTTTTTTTTTTTTTTTTAACATTTTATTATACCACCATGAGATATACAATTACAATGCTGTTCACGCTTGGGGTTTCGGTCACACAGTGTTCCAGCACCCGCCCTCCACCAGTGCCCCCCAGCCACCACCCATGTCCCCAATTCCCCCCCCCTCCACATCCTGCCTAAATGGCAGGTTCTTTATCTCCCTCTCCTCTCCCTCTCTCTCTCCTCCTTCTCCCACACATTGTACACTTCTAAGTGCACTACGTACACTTAGAAGCCATCATTTGCATTTTTTTGTCTGTATTTAATGCTCAGTTCTATGTTAGCATCAGAACCTTTGACATTTATTCACACATGTTCCCTTCTCTATCTAAACCAACCTCTGACTCCCACACGCTTGTGGTAATTTCCACTTTCGGTAAGATCACCTAGTATATTTATGTCATGCAAATAAATGCAGTCATTCTTTGCCTCTCTCTTTCCTTCTGACTAATTTCACTCAACATGATTCTTTCCATATCCATCCATTTATAGCAAAATTTCATAACTTCATTTTTTTCTGACAGCTGCATAGTATTCCATTGTGTAGATGTACCACAGTTTCTATATCCAGTCATCAGTTCTCGGGCATACTGGTTGTTTCCAGGTTCTGGCTATTGTGAATAGTGCTGCTATGAAAATAAAAAGTGCGGATTGTGTTTCCGCTGTGTGTTTTTGGCTTTCCAGGGTATATTCCCAAGAGCGGTATGGCTGGGTCAAAGGGGAGCTCAATTTCTAGTCTTTGGAGGAATGTCCATATTGTTTTCCAGAAAGGTTGTACAAGTCGACATTCCCACCAACAGTGTATGAGAGTTCCCTTTTCCCCACATCTACGCCAGCACTTGTTGCTTTTACCCTTTTGGATATGGGCCATTCTCTGTGGTGTGAGGTGATATCTCATTGTTGTTTTGATTTGCATCTCTCTGATGATTAGTGATGATGAGCATTTTCTCATATGCCTTTTGGCCATTCGGATGGGAGGCATCACCTTTCCCCAACCTCAAACTGTACTACAAAGCAGCAGTAATTAAAACAGCGTGGTACTGGAATAAAAACAGACCGGTGGACCTATTGAATAGAGTTGAGTATCCTGACACCCACCCTCAAAGTCATGATCAGTTAATCTTTGATAAAGGTGCAAAGAGTCCAAACTGGAGTAAGGAAAGCCTCTTCAACAAGTGGTGCTGGGAAAACTGGACAGCTACATGTAAAAAAATGAATTTGGACCTGTGTCTAACACCTTGCACAAAAATCAGATCAAAATGGATTAAAGATCTCAATGTCAGACCTGAATCCATAAAGTACGTTGAAGAAAATATAGGAAAAACCCTCCACGACATCGATGCTAAAGACATCTTCAAAGGTGAAACACCATTAACAAAGCAACTAGAAGAAAATATAAATATATGGGACTACAGGAAACTGAAGAGCTTCTGCACCTCGAAAGAAACAGTGACCAAGATAGAAAGACAGTCGACAGAATGGGAAAGAATATTCACCCAATACCCATCTGATAAGGGGTTAATATCCAGGATATATCAGGCACTGGTACAAATACATAAGAAAAAAAACAGCCAACCCCATTAGAAAATGGGGAGAGGAGATGAACAGAAACTTTGACAAGGAAGAAATGCTTTGCTTTTCTTTCACTGCCTTCCCTCTTCTGCTTTTTCTGTCTTTGGTGCCTTCCAAGGCACCTCTAAAACCTATGCCTTTCTGGTTCTTCAAGACCCTACTGAAATGATGTCTATCTTACACCTTTTTCAGTCATCCCGAGGCAGATTTAATCCTCCCCCTTTCTATGTTTCCTACTTCCAGATGTACCCCCCCATTAAAACAGCTCTTTTTAAATGAGTCTCTCTCTTCTCTCTCTCTCTCTCTCTCTCTCTCTCTCTCTCCCACACACACACACACACACACACACACACACACACACACACCATGCCTTCTATATGATAGATACTCCATAAAGGATATTGAATCAACTTAATCTCCCTGTCTCCCTTTCTTTACTGTCCATTTTCTTATTTACCAATTTCCTGCCATCTGGCTTTGGCTCTATGCACTGTACTGAAATCATTTCTCCAAATTGCTGGGGATCAAATTCCATGGCCTCTTAACAGCCCCTATATCTTATGATGGGCTTCTCTTTCATGGAATGCTGGTTTCCCTGCCTGTGTGTGATGCACGTGAGTGATTCCTCCCTTCCCACCCCCCCCCGCCACCCACCACCACTACAGTTCTCTGCCTACTGCAGCTTCCTTTCCAACTCTTCATGGTGGGGGCAGGGGGGGCCCATACCTCTAAGACTCAGCCATCCTTGCTGTCTTCCCTGCACACTCCCCTGCATTGCAGGAGGTTCCTCCTCAGTGAAGGGGGCCGTACCAGAGCTGAGTACAGCTCCATGGACGCAAGGTGGTGTGGAGTCAGGACATTCCCGGGGCCCAGTCACACAGACCCTTCAGGTGTTCTCTGCCTTACAGTCCAATGCTTCCATCAGTGGTGCTTTAGTGGTGTTTCTTCTCCTCCGTCATCCCTAGTCATCCCCTATACCAGAAGTGATTACTCCTCCCCAGACTGGTTGGATTGTTTCCTTGACCCCTAGGTAGCCCTGTGTGCCCCATGACCCTAATGCCAGTGAGCTGTTCTTGCTCCTTTTATGTCTGCACCCCTGACCAGTTCTCCCTCCCCTCAAGCCTGCCTGGCAGACCCACGTTCCTGGAGTTTAACTGCTATGACCCAGTGCACTCCTGTGAGCATCTTCCCTTTCCGGGATGGCTCTTGGTTCTTCAAGTCATCAGAGGGATAGACAGAAAGCAGACAAATGGCTTCGCTCACATTCCCCCTTCCCACTCTACACCCTAATACTTAAAAGGGCAAATTTGTATAGGTTGTGTTTTGGGTTTTGGTGTTTTCCCCCTTGTCTCTAAAATAAATGCATTTGCAGTTCTTTCGGTTGAAGGAGCCAGACACGTCCCTCCCTGGGAGGATCGGGTAGTCAGATTTTGCTTTCAAACTGGAGTGGAGAAAAGCGTCTCACCCAAGTAATGCCACACGCGCGTTCCCTACCCGCTTCCAATTTGGTCTTAACCTAGTTTTTTAGGAGGTGTCACAGTCCTCATTGAGATCTGTGACAGTTTTGAAACTTTTTAAATTAAGCTGTTCTTGACTTAGCTTAGTATTAAAAGCACTCTCAAATTCGATCACAGCAGGGGAGGTGGGAGGGGCAGAGGGATGTATTTTTTATGCTTGGGTGACTCAAATGGAATTTCACCACCTTCTCACCACCCAGCCACCCCCCACCACTACCACTACCCACCCCCAAGTCACCACGCCTCTGCGAAAGGGGCATACAAAATTTATCCCAAAGGGTAATTCTTTGGGAAACATTTTAGTTACCTAAAAATAGGAGCAGAACATGAGTGTGTGTGCTTAGCCATATTGTCGCACAGGCTGTTGGGACAGATAAGCTTCTGCTTATCTGGAGGTGGCCTTGCGTCCGAGCTGTTGTAATCTTTAAGTTGGATACACCAGAGGCAATGGAATGAGCTCCCCCATTTCCCCCAGCTCTTCAGGATTATCTCTAGAAGATCATGTTCTGTTCAAAGGGATTCAAGGGTCAGAGATTGTATGCAAGTATCCTCTGTCATAATAACTTCCAGGTCACTTAGTTGCAGAGAGTATCCCTGTACTCCCAGCCATGTAACCTCCTTCCATTCTTCTGCTTCTGAACTTGAGTACTGTCTACTGGCTTCAGAGCCCCAAATGAGAGTGGTCTATGAACATACTGCCGCCCTTTGATTCAACCCTCTGGCCCAGAATATGGAGCTCCCCCATCCCCGTGCTGGTTGGGGTGCTCTGCCAATCCCCTCTGCCTGCCTTTCCTCCCTCCAGGACTCCCCAATAATGGTGGTAGAGTTAGATTTGTGTTCCCAATGACTTTCTGCCTCTAGCCCTTCTTATCCCATTTCCTCCTTGCCTTCAGTCCTGGTTATTGATCCAGGACCAGACAAAACAAGTTTCTTTGTTGTGACCCTATCAGTAGAGTGATCACATAATCTCTGCTTTGACAGCCTATGTCATGCGAGCATCTAGGATCCTGTTAGGAATTTGGGGGTTTTTTGAGGAAATCACCTAACACTACATTGTTGTCTCTGCATGCCTCTGCGTTCCGGCCTCCTCTAGCCCCCTGCCTGGCCATTCCCGACCTTCTAAACTGGCCAACTGAAATCCCTGACTTTGGTTCGAATCTCGAGTTTTTTTCTTCAGTTTATGCTGAACTTCCTTCCCATCTGCAGATGATACTTAATGCCACTAAATGTGTCTTTATGGAAATAGTGGTGCAACCAAGATTCTCTTTATTATAGTCTATGTATAGTGTCTGATAGCGCATGACAGTTTACCTGCACATTTCAAAAATGAACATAGTTTTATTATCATAGATTTGGTAATACTTCATTGTATTTGATCGTAAAATTGAAATGCGAGTAAAATGTGACTAGGTAAAAGAATAAATTACCAAGGAACAGTGAATGTTGAAGAGTACATTTGACAGCCATTACTAGATATATCTAGAACCTTCCAACCAAGACTGATCATTCCAGGAGCTTGTGTGAACATCGGTTTACCCTTGGGGCCTCTAGCCTATCATTTCCTGTGGCTTCCCTTATTGACTCAGAATTTCACTCTTATTACCCTTTCCAATCCCATGCTTCAAAACTAGACCTGTTAGCAGGTGTCACAAACACAGACATTATATTTCTCACAAGAGAAAGCAAGCATTTAGAAGGCTGGGAATCACTCCATTATGGGTGTCTTCATTTCTTCAAGGTCAGTAGAGATCTCTTCTCCCAACTCTTTAAGTCATTGCTGTGGTCTAGACACTGGGCATGTTGTCCTTCTGGCTGAGAAGTGATTTTCAATAGAATTCTCAGGTCAGTTCTCACTCTGTTCACTGGCGACAAATGTCCTTTGGTCTGGATCTCTGTGTATTCCATTTATGTCACATCCAAAACTAGTCCTCTGCTGGAATCTAGGTTTCCAATGAGACCCTCCAGATCTTCTTATAGGACCTTGTGTTCCCCTCTGTCTGCTCCCACTAGGCTGCGGAGCAAGGGCCGTGACATATCCCACGCCCTTGTGGGTGATGCCTGTTATGAACGCTTAATAAATGTCTGCGACTTCATTGTTTAGTGAACACCCTAAAGTAACATGGTCAGAGAAATGGAAATAACTTACACATCTAGGGATAAAATTACTTGTAATCTGTGTCTGAATAAGTTAGATTTATTTTATATAGACGATCACGATCTTCCCATTGATCATCTATTTGCTAGAGCGGGCACCAGTAATATCTCCATATGTCCTGTCTCATGCTAGTAGAGCCAGGGGCATCAGCTTGCTACAGGAACATAAAGAGCCTCAAACCATTATATTAGGTCATGGGAATGACCTAATATAATTGTTACTGGAATTTAGCATATCAAATACAACATAGACATACACATATAAAGGAAAAGAGATCCATTGTGTATAAGATGAACCTTTTCTAAGTGGTTTGATTTCTTTCAGTCAGATGAATTAATGTGTTTTTCAGTAATGGCGGCAGCAGCAACAGTAAGGACAGATCGTTTGCTGTGCAGCAAGATTACCTGGTCTTATTCACAACTTGATGTGTTCTTTGGAAATTCAGATTTAACATTTGGCTCAGAACAGTTTTCCATTCCGTGACTTATAGTACTTTGAACAGACAGAAAACACTTCTCCAGTGTCTTCTGGAGAAGTGTTTCCATCCCTACAACCATGCACCATTTTAGCGGATTGTGATTTGATTTTGTTTCTGCTTAACGATGGCAGGAGGTGGCGTTTCTATGGATGCTTAGTTATACACTACAGCTGTCTACTCAGGCTCTGTTTAGGTAAAGACTCTATGACTGACCCACTCCTGGCCTGCTTGAGGCATTGCTACTTGACATTTATTAAGTAATAGCAACATTCGAAGCATTGTTAAGAAAGGGAAATACATGGTTTCTACCTTACTAAATTAAGACTTGCCCAGACTAAAGTGCAATATGTTAGCTGTGGAAGTTTGCCTAATGAGCGTGAGGAAATAACATCACACAAGTGCTTGGTTGTCCTAAAGCAAGTGTAATCTACAGGTTGGTTTGGGGTCCTTTCAGGTTGAATTAACGTTGACATCAATTATGTTCTGTGTCCCCAAACTCTATAATCATTACCTCTTACTCCACATTTCTTACATTAGGAAGAATTATTTTATCTCCCTTTTTAGAGATAGAAGTCTTGCTGAACACAGCCCAACTGTGTCAAGGATACCAGGATCTGGATCTGGTAGAAAGTGAAAATTAGCCAACTGATTGTTTTTTCCCTGCCGTATACCAGCTGTCTGACTTCACAAATCTTTTCAACTGACTATTGCTTGTCAAGCCATTGCTTAGAAAATTTTATGGGGGAAAATTTTTTTTTAATTTATCAATCTTCACCTGTCCCCTTAACCTGTGAATGTTCTCAAGGAATTAATTTCCAAACAGTTGGGGGAGTCTTTTTTTTGGGGAGTTGTAGCAGAAAATGGCCCCTTTTTATGACTATAGACCCCTGGTAGAGGGATTATGGTTTCCTAGTCCTGCTGTTGTGATGTTTAAGCTTGTAAACCTATATATAAATAGCTCAGAGCACACACACACACACACACACACACACACCACCCTAGTGTAGTAACAGAGGTGTCCCTTAAAAAAATTTTTTTTTTAATTTTGGGCACCTTGATTTACAAACTGTCATTAGTGTGATTTCTTACATGAAGTATTTCAGCACCCAGGTGTCAGGGTCCCTCCCCCATCCTCCCGGCCCCATGGTAAGCTTCCTACAGGACAGGTTCTCAGTTTCTGTTGCCTTTGGGCATTTCTCATTTCCTGTTCTGTTTCTTCCTATCACACATCATGACAGATCATTCTGTGTCTGTCACTCTCCTTTTGACTAACTTCACTCAGTGTGAGTTTTCAGCTCTACCTATGTGACAGCAAATTTTATGACTTCACTTTTTTTTTAACAGCTGAGTAGTATTCCATTATGTGCTTCTTTATCCAGTTTCTTTATCCAGTCATCTTATCGGGAACACTTGAGTTGCTTCCAGATTTTGGCTATTGAGAATAGAGCTACAGTGAACATAGGAGTGCAGAGGGTTTTTTTTTTTCTAAATTGAGTCTTTGAGCTTTGGGATATTTGACCCAGAGCGAAATTAGTGGGTCATGTGGAAGTTCAATTCCTAGTTTTTTGAGACGTGTCCATGCTGTGTTTTAGATGTGTTGGACTTGTCAGCATCCCTTCCGGCAGTGTCTGAGGGTCCCTTTTTTCCCTACATCCATGTCTGCACTGGATCTTTCTGTGCTTTATGATGTGTCCCCGTCTCTCTGGTATGAGATCATATTTCATTGTTGTTTTGATTTGCATCTCTCTGATGATAAGTGATAGAGTATTTTTTTTAATTTACCTTTTGATCATCTATATGTCCTCCTTGAGCAAGTTTCTGTTCGTCTCTTTGCCTATTTTTGGATGGGATTACACAGACATTCTTGAGACGGTCCTGTCATTGAGAACCCTCATCTCAGCAAGCAGAGATAAAGGAAAATTTTCTGGTTTTTATTTTACCTCTTAAGATTTTATGGCAAAGTTTCTGTGTAGACAAATTGAAAAAAGAATGCAGGCAACTTCTGGAGATGTTTGGCTTCTACACTGTAATTGTAGAAATTTGATTACGACCTAGATAGAAGCACCATTAATAAAGAAGGTTAGCAATTATTAAGGAAGTCAGGGAAGGTTGCAATTGAGTTTTTAATCAGATGCTGAATTGTTAGAAAGAGCCTATTTATATTTTGAAAATTAAAATTAAAGTGAAATGAAAAATATTGTTCATAGAAGATAAGAGATGCATTTGAAATACTTTCTTTTAATATTGCACTTAATAAGAGAATTGAGTGAATTGTTATGTATTTTTAAACTTTGACAATATACTTGGCAACTTCAGTTCATGTTGTAAAGGACACGGAAATTCAGACCATTGGGCTTAATGTATAATGAAATGTTTAGTATAGATTAAATCAGACCATTTCCTTTGTGCTATGACTTTAAACCTAAGATTTCACCCCATACTTCTATGTTTTGTTCTTGCTTTTCATGTAGATACCATTTTATGAGGCTACCAGCATTCATGAAGTTGCAGTCAGGACCTCTTCAAAATCTGAAATGCTGTGTCAGTTATCAGCCATTTACTTGTGTGTCCTTCCGTCCTTCCCTTCTCTCCCTCCCTCTCCTCTCTCCATACTGGACTACACAGAAAAATTACCCTGTGTACCTGCCCTCATAATGAATGAGAGTGTGTTCCTGGGGTCATTAGAATTGTGGCTGCTGATTGTCATGGCAAGCTGCTTTAGCCTTCTGAGTGGTGAGTGGCATGAAGAGAATTGTTACCATCCTTTCCCCCTTCTGAAGTTGCCTTATTATCCCTCTGTTTCTATTAGCAGAACTAAAAAGATGATGGGTGAGTAGTTTTCCTTGAAATGGAAGCTTAGGATCACTTCAAAGAACTTGCTCAGATATTTAAGTAGAGAGACAGCTCTAAGTCAGATATCTAAGTGTATGAGTCCTTTTTCCTTTTCTTTCTTTCTTTCTTTCTTTCTTTCTTTCTTTCTTTCTTTCTTTCTCTCTCTCTCTCTCTCTCTCTTTTTTGGCAGGGGTGGTGAGTTTTTGGGTTTTGGTTTGGGGGCCATACTCAGTTGTCCTCAGGGTGACTCCTGGCAGGGTACTGAAAACCATACGGGATGTCAGAGATCAAACCTGGGTCAGCTACATACAAGGCAAGTGCCTATGGCTGTGTTATCTGCCCTTTCAGCCCCATATTAGAATATAAAATGGGAGAGTTCTGACCACTGCTAATCTTCCAGCTTGGTTCTCTCCAAAATGTTTTCATTTTTCCTTGTCTAATTCAGCTGATAGGAAACTATCACAAGGAAAGAACTAACAGCGGTAGATTGTGTTCATCATATTAAGCACTGAAGAATTAGAGGAAACCTTAATGTGAGTTTTTATTATTTTGTGTTTCTCCAAGAGTTTCTACACTTGGAAACTTTAAAACATTAAATTTAGCTGCCTTTAAAACATTAAATTTCTTAACTAAATTATTTATTAAATAACAGTGTTAAACATTAACAAAATATGTTTTTTTTACTGAAGTTCTATTGGTTTATAACATTATGTGAGTTTTGGGTATACGGCATAACAACTCAGCCTCTGTATACACTCCTTCCTGATTGCCACCAGAAATCTGGCTTTCAGGTCAGAGGGATAAGGGCACTTGCCTTAATCCCAGGCACCACTTATGGCCCCCTGAGCACCATCGGGTGTGGTGGAAAATCCCCTTTCCTCCCCAAAAAAAGTCTAGTTACCATTCATCTACCACACAGTTTATGCATTTCACTGCTTTCACCGTTTTCTATCAGGAGACCAGGCTGTTCTCTGTTCTCTTTCCTTCCTTCTTTCTTTCCTTCCCTCCTTACCTCCTTCCTTCTTCCCTTCCTTCCCTTCTCTTCTTTTTCTCCTTTCCTTCCTTCCTTCGTTCCTTTCCTTCTTTTCCTTTCCTTTCCTTCCTTTCCTTTCCTTCCTTCCTTTCTCTTTCCTCCCTCCCTCCCTCCCTCCCTTCCTTCCTTCCTTACCTTTTCTTTCCTTTTTCCTTCCTTCCTTTCCTTTCCTTCTTTTCTTTCCTACCTTCCCTTCCCTTTTCCTTTCCTTTCCTTTTCCTTTCCTTCCTTCCTTCGTTCCTTCCTTTCCTCCCTTCCCAATACCATTTAACTGCTACAGAATGCTTCTGGAATGCTTCTTTTGATTCCCTTCTCTAATCTTTGCATGTGTGGTTCTCTGTGGTTCTGCCCTGGAGCTCTGTCGGCTGGACCCCAAGTCTGTTGGTGGCATTGTGGGTGTAGGTAGCAGTGGGAAGGGCAAAGGGAGGGCTGTGGGGTGAGGGAAGAGGAAGGACTAGAGTGAAAGATGATGGAGGTGGTGAGAGGCAAAGGCACACATGCCGGGATTCCTCCAGCATCCGCAGCAGCTTCGAATGATGGCTTCACTGAAGCTTCTCTTCCATTTATATCTTTGATCCGTATATATTGTAAAGTGTCAACCTCATTCCACCAGTTCCTTTTTTTTTTCTTTAAAGAGCTGGGTTTACAAAGTTATTGATAGTTGTATTCTAGGAATATAGTGTTTTCAACACCAATCCCTCCATCAGTGTTCCTATATTCCCTCCCCACCCCCAACTCCCACTCGATCCCCTCCTGTCTGCTTGCACATTACAGTTTCAGTGGTTGCAGCTTAGAAATCATGTTTTCAGTGTTGTGGAGTCTGTATTCTGGATATATGGCTATTCACTCTCCCACATCACCAGTATACACCAGTTCCTTTTGTGGATGGGTAACTGTTCTCTCATATTTATTACTGTTCCCTGTTATCCAGGTTTCTGTTTCATGTTTCTCTTACCATCTGTCCTTCAGCGTTTCTCTTTTCAAATCCTCTCTCCCATACAAAGGCGTCAAATTGTTTCAATGTCTCTTACAGCTAAGCTTTGATTTTCCTGTAGTTATCCTGAAGTCCTGCCTTTTGTGATTTCTGCCTGAGAGTGGCTCTTTTCCATCCGCGAGAATGAAAGCAGTCAATGAAAATCAATGGCCGACCCAATGGCTGTGTAGAGGGTTTACCATAATGCATATTGGAAATGTCTTAAACCCTTTTCCTGAATGGAAGGTGCTACGGCTAGTGTTTTATGGCCTTCTAATGGTAGACAGTAATCTCATTTAGCCTTCTCCCAAAGTGAAAACAGTGCATTAGGGCAGACTAACAAGCATCGTGGATCAATACACAGAGCTTTGCCCTCACAGATTAATCCAGGAAAAATGTGCCCAAGTCCCAGGAACTGAGGCACAATTAGGTTGATTTCCACCTCTCTTTCACCCTGCCTACCAGATGATCATCAATACAGGATACAGGTTGAAGTGTATACAAAAAAGAATTTCAGAAGATGTCTGCCCAACCACAAAGACACACAGCTCTCTCTCTCTCTCTCTCTCTCTCTCTCTCTCTCTCTCTCTCTCTCTCTCTCTCTCTCTCTCTCTCTCTCTCTCTCTCTCTCTCTCTCTCACACACACACACACACACACACACACACAGAGGCATAGAACAGATTCCCAGACAGGAAATCAGGGGCCCTAGAAGTGAGTAGTATTGATTTGTGGTGATAAAAGTATATTTTGACACATTTCAAATCATAAATAACTTATGAACTTTAACTTGCATGACTATTAGCTGGACTTGGGGTAAATGCTTCTATACAATTAATTTGCCTCATTCTTAGGAGACTGTAGTTTTCAATGAGTTATCCCATTGTGAGTAATCTCTTCTTTTTTTCTTTAAGGAAAACAAAAATTTTTCGTATGATGATCAGCGTGTGGAGGCTTTTAAAAAAAACACGTATCTTCCTGTTTTAATGGGCATGGGGCCATGTATCTGGGTCAGGATTGTTCTAGTATTCTCTCTCCTTTCTTCCCCCTATTTTTAAATCTAAGATCTATTGAAATGTTGATCATTCTCACCACCAGGGTAGACAGTGATCCTACTTTTCTGTGGACTATTCTAGGCATAGTTCTGTATTTACTAGACTCAGCCATCCTGGAGCTGAATTGCCTATTATTCAATATTTATCCAGGTGTGTGTCTTGCAGGTAATGGGTTGGCTAGTGGTGTCCGTGCTTCTAATCTCAGAAACACAGCTGACTCCTTTAGGTGTTGCTATTTATGGTAGTGGGTTAAGGAAAGCCATTTCCAGAAGAATCCACAGACATCTGAACTTCAAAATCTTAAAGAGAATGGAAGCTCCTGGGATTAAATATAAAATTCTGTTCTTAGGTGTTTGTCCAAGCAATAAAATGATAAATGGAAAAAGTAAGAGCAACATTATGCAAATTTTTTTTTCCTCCTTGGCTCCTTTCTTTTAGAAGATGGTGGGAAGTAAATACCTAGAGGGACCAGTAACATGGTTTGCATTTCAGGTTTCTTTTAGCAAAATGTATATTAGCTTAGTATGTCAGAGAACAGTAATGAGGAGACAAATTGTCACCCAGGGTTCCCTTATTGATAAAAAATATTTCCCTTTGTATTCTCTAGGGGTTTTGTAGAACCCATTAAATTTAAATAATGCTACTTCAAGATTACCGTGGAAATAACAAATTTAAATATTTTTTAAACTGATGAACAACTGAAAGCCATTTGTATTAAACAAAACTAGTTTAGAAAACAATGTATGAATTTCTAAATTAAAAGTGATACTATCTGCTTTTTACTGTTGTGTGTTTAGTTCGTAAATCTGAACTCTTCTGCTGGCTTAACAAGAGTATTTTATTTCTGTTTGTACAATTCCTTTGGTTTATTTTCTTATCCTTTTTCAAGTGTATATAATAAGCTTTTGGTAGCGTTTACGCTTGCACCCTCACATTCATTGAATGCAGTCTAACTGAAAATCAGATTCGTATGTATAATTAGCAAAGTTTGGGTCTGGGGAATTTTTCTTTTTCTCTCCCACTTACTTATATTCGCAATCTGTTGCGTCACTTCTCTAGGAGGTTACAGCAAATAGGACACAGTTCTTATTTCTTGGAATTTGTTTTCTAGTAAATTGCACTTTTCCAAATCAGGCAGTACCACCCCAAAGGGGGCACTGAATTAAGCTCTGGGGAAAAGTGTTGTAGTCTTGGATATAGTCAAAGGATTCTCTCTGTTCCCTTATTGAAGAAGATAAATATCAAGGAGGGTTACTATCACTATCTTCCCGTTAATCATCTATTTGCTAGAGCGGGCACCAGTAATATCTCCATATGTCCTGTCTCATGCTAGTAGAACCCAAAGGCATCCGCTTGCTCCAGGAACATAAAGAGCCTCAAACCATTGTATTAGGTCACGGGAATGACCTAATATAAATGTTACTGGTATTTGGCATATCAAATACTACGAGCAGCTTGCCAGGCTTGCCGTGTGGTTGGAATACTGTTGTAGTCATCTCTAAATAAAGAATTTATTGATGAACCGCACGGCTGTGATAGTCTGGTCTGCTGGGTGGAGTTGTGATGAGAGAGAAGTCCGGATGTGGAAAATGGCGGGCCCCATGGAGTAGGGGAGGGTGGTCTGGCTTGTTGTGAGGCTCTGCTGGGGTGACAGGCCAGGGCTAGAACCTGCCATGCCTCCCGGGCACCTCATGAGCAGCTGAGCACAGGGAGAGCAAGTAGCAGCTTTGCCCCATGTCTGAGAGTCTCTGGTTCAGCATACCTAGGCCGGATTGAAAAAAAATTGCTGCAGGGGTGACTGTTGATGATCCGGGCTGTGATAGTCTGGTCTGCTGGGTGGAGTTGTGGACGAGGGGGAAGTCTGGATTTGGAAAATGGTGGGCCCCATGGAGTAGGGACGGTAGTCTGGCTTCTTGTGAGGCTCTGCTGGGGTGGCAGGCCAGGGCTAGAACATGCCATGCTTCCTGGGCGCCTCATGAGCAGCTGGGCACAGGGAGAGCAAGTAGCAGCTCTGCCCCATGTCTGAGAGTCTCTGGTTCAGCATACCTGGGCGGATTGAAAAAAAAACTGCTGCAGGGTGGCTGTCGATGATCCGGGCTGTGATAGCCTGGTCTGCTGGGTGGAGTTGTGACGAGAGGGAAGTCCGGATGTGGAAAATGGCGGGCCCCATGGAGTAGGGGAGGGTGGTCTGGCTTCTTGTGAGACTCTGCTGGGATGGCAGGCCAGGGCTAGAACCCGCCATGCCTCCCGGGCACCTCATGAGCAGCTGGGCACAGGGAGAGCAAGTAGCAGCTCTGCCCCATGTCTGAGAGTCTCTGGTAAAGCATACCTGGGCCGGATTAAAAAAAAAAAAACTGCTGCAGGGTGGCTGTCGATGATCCGGGCTGTGATAGCCTGGTCTGCTGGGTGGAGTTTTGTCGAGAGGGAAGTCGGGATGTGGAAAATGGCAGGCCCCATTTTCCATGAGGGTACTTGGTGATTTTTCACCCCACCCCTTGAAAAGAAGCCTTGGGCCAGTAAGTTTAGGAATCTCTGCTCTAGTCTTCACAGGGTTGGAAGTATAAAATTAAAAGAGGTCCCCATAAACAGGGATAGAAGGCTCGGAAAGGGGCGTGAGTGCTTGAGAGAGGCTCAACTGCATTTCTTAGCTTAAGTAAAGTCAGTATTTCCCCAGAACACTCCAAACTCATGAGCAACGTGATCAAAGATGTGAAGGGACACGTCAGACCCAAGCCCTCCTGGTGGTTTGATCCCATTGCAGCAGTGTGTATCCTTCAAGGAGTGAAGGCTAAAGAGCAAGGAGGACCTAAATCAAGAGAACCAGCTGATTGACCTTGTATTTTATTGGGAAGCAGTAAGAAGAGATTGTCATAGACTGATGATTGAGAAGCTCCTGGAAGAACCTTTATCTAGAAGGTGCAAAAGCTCAGAGAGAGGGGCCAGAAACTCCTGTTAGGAGGTCATTGTTTTGGGTGGCTATCAGTGCTTGGAAATTAGTAGTAACAGTTGTAAGTACAGAGAAAGAAGAGTAAAGTGCACACTTGAACGTTGTGATCCACCGAATGTGGGAGAAGGGAGTGAGGAATCAGTTTTGTTGGAGCTTCCTAGACTGAAGGGGACTGGCACCATTCGTGTGGTCTGGGTTTGATTTGGCAGGGAGAACATCCCAGTGCTGGGAGAGACATGTGGTCGTGTCATTGTCATGTAAAGCACATGGTGCTATCAATTAATAGAAGTAATGTTATGGAAAGCACTTTCCTTGGATGCATTTTTTATCACAGGAATAATCTTGGTCTTTAAAGGTCAGAGAAACTTACCAAACACTTCTCCCCAACTCACACCCCCACGTTCTAAACATTTCTGTCTTAATTTAGCATTCTATATATACTTAAGCCTTGATCTTTACTCTGCCTGCAGCCATGTGTCTCAGTGATCGTGGTGTTTTTTTTATTTTCAGGCGGTTTGAGACTCATCCCATCTGTACTGATCTGCAGGCCCAGATCCTCCAGTGCTACCGCCAGAACTCCCAGCAGACCCTCAACTGCTCTGCTCTGGCCACCCAGTACATGCGCTGTGTCAATCATGCCAAACAGCAGGTGAGTGTGAGGGCCAGGACTGCCTGAGCTAACGTGGAGGTCAACTTTCTAAACCAAAACCCATCCTCATTACGGACAACTGGCTGCTTCCAGGTCATGGTTGGGAAAGCGCATGTTGTCCTGGGTTCACGTCGTAACACCTGCAGAGGGAGCAAAAGTAGCTTTCTGAAATTCTGTTCTTTCCAAGTGCTCTGAATATTTGTCGTCTGCCTCACAGGAACTGTATTCTTAGTTGGGGGAGGGCGTTCTAAGGGGCTTCCTTAGATGTTCGCCTCCCCATGCCCCACCCACCATTGCAATCCTTCAAACTAGCCTAGAGCAAAGATACCAGTTAAAGGCCAGAGTCTCTAATCTTTAAGCAGCATGCATCCTTCAAGGAGCCCGGTCTAAGAGAACAAAAGACAAAACAAAGAAATGCAAGTAAAAGCCTACCATTGAGGCAGTGTTCTGTCTCCTACTGGTTGGTGGACTCCGTGTGTCAGGCAGACCAGGAAAGCTGGGTCTTTCAGAAACCTTTTCCTTGCTTGGTTAGAGCATGGCCATCTTCTCGTGATCCCACAGATCTACATAATGTGGTATTCACAGGATGTCTTTTCTTCAATTAGTATAGTTTGGAGGATAATGATAAAACCTGGAGTAAGTGACCAATTCTAGTTCACTTAGCCTCTCATTTAGCTGATCAAACTGGCGGATGTAGGTTGTTCTGAGAAACAAATTGTTGGAAACTGATTATTTTGGCTGACAAACTTCTTTTTTTTGTTTTGTTTTTTGTTTCTAATTGAATCATGGAGATACAGTTATAAAGCTATTCATGATTGGGTTTCAGTCATACAATGTTCCAACACCCATCCCTCCTGCAGTGTAAATTTTCCCACCACCAATATTCCCATTTCCACTCCCATTTCTCCAACCTGCCTCTATGGCAGGCACTTTACTCTCTCTCTCTCTCTCTCTCTCTCTCTCTCTCTCTCTCTCTCTCTCTCTCTCTCTCTCTCTCTCTCTCTCTCTTTTCTCTCTCTCTCTCTTGTTTACTTCTCTCTCGCTCTCGCTCTCGCTCTCTCCTTTTGGGCATTATGGTTTGCAGTGCAGATACTGAGAGGTTATCTTGTTTGTTCCTTTGCCTACTTTGGATGACAAATTATCTCAAATTGACCTTCTTGCCCAAATAAATCTAGCATTTGAGTGACATGGCATGTCTTTCCTTAGTCTGATTTGCTATGATTATCATCCTACCTCTTTATGTAAAGGTCTTGTGCTCTACAAGAATCTGGTGAAAGTGAAAGGATCTGAAAATAATAGACGTATTACAAAAAATATATATAGTAAAGATTTATTAAAAAGCCCCTGCCCCTCGAGGTGTTGCAGGTGTGGCTGCGGTACCCAGCTGTGTAGGCAGGTGGCAGACAGGAGACAGGCCTGTCTACACCCCCCCAGGGCTCTGCCCCATGGGCCCTGGATGGTTGATGGTCTGACATAGAAAAAGACTGGGCCCTCTGGGATGAACCCAGAGCCAAAAGCAGAGCCTGGCAAGCTACCCATGGTGTACTCAAGATGCCAAAATCAGTAACAATCACTGTATCACTGTATTACTGTCTTCCCGTTCATCATCAATTTGCTCGAGCGGGCCCCAGTAACATCTCCATATGTCCTGTCTCATGCTAGTAGAGCCCAAGGGCATCTGCTTGCTCCAGGAACATAAAGAGCCTCAAACCATTCTGTCAGGTCGTGGGAATGAGGTCTACTGGTATTTGGCATATCAAATATGACACGGGTAGCTTGCCAGCTCTGCCTGGCAACAATAATGGACAGTAACAATAATGGACCTCATTCCCACTGAATGGAGACAATACTGGTGCCCGCTCATGCAAGTTGATGAACAACGGGAAAACAAGTGACAAGTGACAAGTTATTAAAAGCCTCTGTTTTTGTTACAAACCTAGTGACTCAGGGCACTTTCCTATTGGCTGCTTGTGGAGACACTTGTAGAACTCCTAGTAGCCTGCCAGTCTGCTCTCCTTTAAAGGTCTTTGGTAGGAGTGTTGCTTATACTATTTGTACATTTGATTTGTCAAAATATGGCCTCCAGTAGATTCCTAACCAACTCCAGCCTTCAGTGTCAGTAGTAACTGATACACTTGGACTTTACAGTTGACACATGGATTTTTTTTCAAGCTTGGTATCAATGTCCCTTGGAGGTGTGGGTAATCTGTGCCAGGAATGGACCATGGTCTGGTGTAGATGCCGCCACTGGTGTCTAACAAACTGGCTGTATCAACAGGGTGGTATGGTGCATTACTGAAGTGGCACCTGCAAGGGTAGTCTGAGCACTGATTCCATCCTGCCCATCTGGGTTGTGGTGTGTCATCTGCACATAGCCCCCATGGGACCCAGGGCATATGTTTGTAGAATCACAGAAGTCAGCTCGTGGCCAAGTTCAGTGTGCCACCTGGTGCCATGGAGAGTTCCAGCTGGGCTAAGCTGAGGTTGCCTGCAGGCCCCATCTTCCACTCAGCTGTCACTGCCTTTTCTCATCAGCGAATTGGGGTTGTGCTTGTTACAGTGTTGGCGTGAGGATTCTATTTACATGGAGTCTGTCTTTCCTCAGTTCTGCTATTTCATGCTGAAACAAACTAAATAGCAGATGTAAAGCATTCTAACATCACCAGCAATTCCAACTCTTGCATTCAATTATTAGGGAATATAGAACACCAGGTAATCTTCAAATTGCATCCCTCCATCCAGTCTTCTCAAATGAGCAGCACTGAAATGGACAGGTGCCAAGAACAGGTTACACTGCATGTGTCTAAGGTCCTTTTGCTTTCAGGGTGATTGCACCTCCATTCTCTTGCGTGTTTGTTTGCGTTTTTGTTTGTTTGTTTGTTTTTATGACAACCTGAGATGTAAATAGAGATGATTTTATTTTCACCATTTTCCAGCTGAGAGAACTGAAACCCAGGGAAGTTGTGATGGTAAATTGAACAACGAGACCAAGAGGCACCTCTGCACAAACCATTTTAAAATAAATGAAGTAGCATTTCGGTTTTTTTTTTTTATTGAGATCCAACATACTTTATGCATGATACAAAAAGTAGGGCAGTAAAGAGAAATGAAAAGTAAGGATCATAAAATGGTGGGGAAATTGATGATCAGATTTAGTAGCAAATTATTTTCCTCATCCTCTCCCCACCCTCAAGGGTAATGCTCTGCCCCAAATTAAGATGGTGCCTATTAAGGCCAAAGAAGTTATCTGTTGGCATTTCATAGGTTGTTGCTTTTCCTCTGCCGTGCTTTTCACTCTTTGCAATGTTAGTCTTGCCTGATGACTCCCAGTTTGCCCCCTCATGTCTGAAGAGACTTTGATCTTTATCTTCCACAGTCGCAATTCCCGCCTGGCTATCTTCCCTTCTTTTTGTTTCCTCATTGAATCCAAATAACTACCTGGACATGTTGCACATGGAAAATAGCAAACAAGATGACAACCCATTAAGCCGTATTGTCCATTTCCGGCTTTGGGCAATCGTTTTCCCTTTGGATTAACTGCAGTGGCCAGATCCATTCGGCTTTTAAATGACTCATAAGGTTG
This sequence comes from Cryptotis parvus, assembly GCA_021461705.1. Classification (NCBI taxonomy): domain Eukaryota; kingdom Metazoa; phylum Chordata; class Mammalia; order Eulipotyphla; family Soricidae; genus Cryptotis; species Cryptotis parvus. The sequence continues at coordinate 28,129 of JAJIBD010004764.1, read as the reverse complement.
GGCTTTCATGGATTCCCTGGGGGCACTGTTCTGTAGACTAATAGATTTTACTGATCAGAAAATTTCCGGATATCCCTCCACCTTACGTCTCCTTTCTGATTCATCCACTTACTCGCATCAATCTTTCTTTGGCTCTTCTTAAACAATTCCTCCTGGGTTGACATGAGCCACTTAGACAGTTACTTCCAGTATATTAAGTTATGTGTTCTTCATAAGGGTGAAGAGTTATTAAATTGCCATAATTATCATTTTCTAAGACATGAAGCTATTGGCTCTGTGAGATGCAACCTCTGAAAAGGCTGAAGGACATCAACTGATAAGAATTCTTGGTCTTTTATTTCTCATATCAACTTAGCCTTGTAACTTCTTATAAATTCCCTGAAATTGAATAACCTATTCCACCATTCAAACCTGATTTCCATCCAGTCTTGATTCACCTACCTTACAGAAGTCAGAAATCAATAGTATTTGCCCACTAATAGACCAGAATATATGAGCTATATTTATTTTATATTTTTATTTAATTTGGGACTGGGGCCCACCCAGGGGTACTCAGAGTTTCCTCCTTGTGCTCAGAGATCACTCCTGACCATGCTTAGTGGGGAGCAGATGTGGTCCCGGCCATTGAACCAGGGTTGACTTCGTGCAAGACAAATGCCTTATCTCCTGTACTATCTCTCCAGCACTGCATTTATCTTAAATTGGGTAGCAGGGAGCATTATAGAACGGGCTCTTTCCCTAGTTTGCATTGTTACTTCTCCTTGGGGTACCCCTCTGTCTCTTGATATACTCGTAGAATCGTGGTGTATTGGGTGGGGTGGGTGGGGTAATTCTGAGTATTCTGCTTTTTTTTTTTTCCTACCTGCTAATTTCTGTTCTTACCTAGACCTGGTGGCTTGCTCTTCTCTTTGTTTGTTTGTTTGCTTGTTTGGAGATTTTTTAGGTGGTTGGCGGGTTGGATGGTGTTAATTCAAACTAGGTGACTAGGTGATCCCAGGAGCATGTGGCCAGAAGCCATATGCTTGAGCCCACATGTTCCTGAGCACCCTGGAAGTTAGGACACCTGGACTCTTTGTCCCAAGCAGTCACCTGATTTGGGGTCCTCTCCAGCATGTGTCTTGTTCTTCAGGTTGTATGTGCCGTGCTGGGGCTCCTCCTCCCTGAAACTCAGACCCCTGGTGCCCTGGAATTGGCTGCTTGGGGTTATTCAGAGTGAATATATAAATAGGGAGACCTCACTTCCCAGCTGCTACAGTCAGCCAAGTGACAAACAGTAGGTAAACACAGCTCTGTCACCAATGCAGGCTAACAGGCCTCTCTGTACAGTGGGGGCAGTGAGAGACTGAAGCAAAAGAGCAGAAAGCCAGTTCAGAGAAGCCTAGGGAAGGGCAGCATGGTCAATGTCTGACGCACAGAGGTTAGCATTAGCATAGACCTGGTGCCAGAAGGTGGAGGCCAGGACCCAGGTTCCAGTTCCCATGGGACTCTGGTGCACAAGCAGCACACTGACGGGAAGAACTACCAGACTTTTCTTGGACACACACACACACACACACACACACACACCCCCTAAATTCCTGCTGCTGAGCTCCTTGTGAGGATCAGCACATTCACCCATTCACCCAGGAGTGTCTGGGAGCCCCAGGTTTGAACCCAGAAAAAAATAAATACAAGGCAGATGCAGTGACTGGAGCAACAGCACAGCAGGTAGAGCATTTGACCTGCATGTGGCTGACCCAGGTTTAATCCCTGAAATCCCTTATGTTCCTGCAAGCACTGCCAGGAGTAATTCCTGAGCATCATCAGATATGACCCAAAAAGCCACACACACACACACACACACACACACACACACACACACACACACACACACACATACACTAAAAAGGCAGATGCTAATGCGAAGGTGCAGTGTCCAAAGCCAGAACACCCAGAAATGATCCTAATCCATCTGACCCCTAAAGGCTTGTGCAGTGGGGGACTTTGGCCCCGCAGACCCTGCCCACCTTCCCAAGTGATATGTGGAACACAGTGCTCTCACCTCCGTGCCACTTAGCTCTCGCCAGACCCCATTAGTTTCAGTAAGCAGGAGGCCTGAGAATGGATCCTCACTCTCACAAGAAGCACTGTGGTCAGAGCAAGCTCTGTCCCGTCATGGTGTTTCCGGGCAGCTTTACATGACATACAGTGATGTTATGGGCTTATAGGCTGTTTGAGATCATGGAACTTGGTTCCATCTTTTCACATGGAACAATTAGCACTCATTTGCACTAGCCTCTGTCCAGAGACCCATTTCTGCTTCAGAATAGGCTGGTTTTATTTTTATTTTTGTTTATTTATTTATTTAAATAAATAAATAAATTTATTTAGATAAGATTTATTTAAATAAAATATTTAAATGATTTTATTTAAATAAAAGGTCCAGAGACTCTCAGGTATGGGGCAGAGCTGTTCCTTGCTCTCCCTGTGCCCAGCCGTTCATGAGGCAGTCGGGAGGCATGGCGGGTTCTAGCCCTGGCCCACCACCTCGGCAGAGCCTCACAACAAGCCAGACCACCCCCTGACTCCACGGGCGCCGCCATTTTCCACATTTGGACTTCCCTCTCGTCAGAACTCCACCCAGCAGACCAGCCTGCAAGCGGCCACGCGGTTCATCAATAAATGCTTTATTTGGAGATGTTTAAAAGAGTTTGCCTCCCGCTCGGCAAGCCTGGCAAGCTTCTCGTGTTGTATTTGATATGCCAAATTCCAGTAACAATTATATTAGGTCATTCCCATGACCTGATATAATGGTTGAGGCTCTTTATGTTCCTGTAGCAAGCCGATGCCCCTTGCTCTACTGGCATGAGACAGGACATATGGAGATATTACTGGTGCCCGCTCTAGCAAATAGATGATCAACGGGAAGATCGTGATCGTTATTTATTTATTTATTTGTTTATTTATATGTTGCTTTTTGGGTCACACCCGGCAATGCTCAGGGGTTTCTCTTGGCTCTGCACTCAGGAATTACTCCTGGCGGTGCTCGGGGGACCAAGGGACCATATGGGATGCCAGGGATCGAACCCGGCCCGGCATGGGCCGGCTACGTGCAAGGCAAACGCTCTACCCGCTGGGCTATTGCTCCGGTCCCAGAGTAGTCTGATTTTAAAACAAATGTCCTCACCCTGCAGTCTCCCTTCACCATGGCGACTGAGCCTCAGAATCACCTGCAGTTCATTTCCAACTGATTCAGAAGGGCTGAGCCTTCCAGAACTTTCAGCCAAATCCTCAGATAAATCTGTACACATGCCTTGGAGAACCACAACTCTGGAGCCCGTGGGCTAGAAGATTTTTGTGTAATAAATGTTCGCCTTCCCTGGGGCCCGGCCAGTCTTGACTCACCCTCTCTGGCATCAGAGCCGTCTGGCAGAGACAGAATCAGACCAAGTCCAAGGAAATGGTTCTTCACCCAGCCATAGGGACAAGCAGGAAGAGGGTGACTAGAAAAGCAGGCTGGAGCCCCCCACTAAGAAGCTCTCTTTCTCCCTTCTCTTTGCTTCTGTTGGAACTATAAGGGGAGAGGGGGAGAGAGAGAGACAGACAGACAGACAGACCCTCCCTCTCTTGAGTCTGCTGTTCCTGTCACCCTGTCACTCTGCTCCAACCTACCTCAGCTCCTTCGGGGAGCATGGATCCACCAGAAGGGTCACTTTCAATGAAGTGTGTTTGTGTCAGATTTAAAAAATTCCTTTGTAAGGTCAGAGAGATAGCACAGTGGGAAGGGCATTTGCCTTGCATGCGGCTCACCCAGGTTTTGATCCCAGCATCCCATATGGTCCCTGAGCAGCATCAACAGGAGTAATTCCTGATTGCAGAGCCAGGAGTAACCCCTGATCATTTTTTTTGCAAGGTGTGGCCCCAAAGGCAGTAATAATAATAATATAAATTAATAAATAACTCCTTTGTTGTCATCACCTAGTGGCGGGTATCAGTCACCCTGAGGGGCCTCTCCCACCTGGGAGCAATGAGCATCCTCTCATGATGTCCTGTGTTTTTAGGGGACAAATGGGGGAGTTGAAGGGGCTTGGAGGATGCCGCCCTTGGATTTAGAGAGTCACGCCCCAGGAAGCTCAATCCCAAACACCAAACCTGTCACCTCAACTTCTGTCATCCTAGAAATCGTTTTTCAACCTTTTTTTGCTGAGAGTTGCTTTTATGACACTCCCCCCCCCCCTCAATTGGATATGATAGGAGAAATATTACCATGGTAATAGATTTTTGTTTTTCTTAATAGGCTATTTCTTTACTGAGCGCTTATCAGAACTCGCGCTGCAGTGTGTTCGTGTTGTGTCTGTTCTTGCAGCAAGTTGTATAAACAGTTAATTACTCGTAGCTTAATTTGAATATTACACAGTTTGTCAGAGATGATATGGAACAGGATCCAGGCAGAGAAAAGGGAACTCGCCTGTCCTCCCTAGCTGGAGTGTGTCCCTCGGACAGGGAACCAAGGACAGCAGCGAAGGGCTTCCTAAGCTTGGCCCTCTGGCGAGAACTTTTCACATTTCGCCCCAGGTGTGTAAAGTTGGTATACAGATGGAATGTTTGCCGACATACTGGCCAATTTAGTTTAGTGCAGATGTTTTGCCAATGGCCTAGAGTTTAAGACATTCGCTGACCCAGAGTTTGGTAGGAGCAGAACGGACGACGCTTACCTTGTCTTCCTCATGCCACATTTTATGACCCAGCCCACTTTTTATTTTGATAAAATACCAGAGTATGACCATTTAGTGAGGCTGCCTATTTTTATTTATTTGCCAGTTTTACTGAGGGGAAAGTGCAGTCATTATGTATGTTATGCCATGAAATATGCTATCTAGAATTTTTTTTTAATTTATTTTGTTTGTTTTGGTTTGGTTTGGGGGCCACACCCAGCAATGCTCAGTGGTTACTCCTGGCTCTGCACTCAGGCATTACTCCTAGTGGTGCTCAGGGAACCATATAAGATACTGGGAATCGAGCCTGGATTGACTGCATACAAGGCAGACACCCTCACACTGTGCTGTCTCTTCATCCAGCATCTAGAATTTCATGATTCTTTTTCTTTCCCTCACAGGCCCTCCTTTCTCTGGGTTGAATACTGCCTGTTCCTCCTCACAGCTCCCATATCCCCTCACTTCAACATCTGTTTAATAAAATTTCAGATTGGAGCTGGACAGATAATACAGTGGGTAAGACAGTGACTTGGGTTCAATCCCTGGCATCACCGATAGTCTCCTTACTATTACTGCTCCTTGCCAGCAGTAATCCCTGAGCACCAAGTCAGGAGTAAGCTCTGAACACTACCAGGTGTGGTGCTGGGAATATGAGGTACTGGGGATTGAACCCAGGTCAACTGCATGCAAGATAAGTGCCCTTCCGCTCTGCTGTACTAGCACTTTGTTCCTTTATTCATTCTTTTGAAATCTCTGGGAGAGGCTGGGTGACCCATCCATGCGTTCTAGTAGTGTCTTGAGGGCAACAGAGGTGGGAGAATCAACTTTTTTACTCTTTTTGTGGTGATTATTTAGCCATTCAGGGTTTTCATCATGTTCTCTCAACTGTCTTGAGACAGCCAGGGGCTGACATGCTGCTCTGGGCCAGTCTCCCCCTCCACCCCCGCAAAAATAAATTTTCTTTTAAAGCTGTAATTCAAAGAACCATTGACTAGATTACTGTGGAACCAAAACATTTGAGGAAAACAGAGAAAAGCGTTGTAATAAATGGAAATGACACACAGTTCCTGGCTCCCTGGGGTGTTCTGGTGGGACCGCATCAGTCCCGAGAGGGAGACTGGGCAGAGAGCAAGGTCGACACTGCCCTGTCCTCCTGTGGGTGATTGGCGCAGCAGTTTAGGCGGGTGTTGCTGCAGCACCCCCACGCCCCCAGACATAAATGATGAGCCGGGTGAGGAATTTCTTTCTCCACATTAAGATTAAGTGTTAGCAGCTCCTTAAATGAAGGAAGCGATTTTTTATAACTTGCAAATCTTCTCCCTGATTCTTCAGGGAATTTTCTATGCTAATTTATGCGCTGCTAAATTTATGCGGTGTGGTGATGCGGCCCAAAGGCAGCAACTTGCAGAACCAATCCAGAGAGCCTATAAAGTGGGCACCACTGGCACAGATGCCACCAGCCTCCGAGAGCCCTGAGGTCTGGGCCTGGCATCACGGTGACAGAGAAATAACGCAGACTGAACTGCTGATTTGTTCCGTACTTTGGAAATGCAGCAGAGCTAATACAGAGCCTAAGGCACTTACCTTGCATGTGTCTGACCCCGGTTGAGTCTTTGTCACCTCAAAGGTTTCCCCAAGCACTGTCGGGTATGGCTCAAAAAATGAAAGGAGAGAAAAAACGTACAGCTTGTCATCAGCTCTGCCACCGCTGTGGGGTGACAGCTTGCATGTGGTCAGGCCCTGGAAGACTCATAGGCCTGTCCCCATGTCCTTGCCGGGTTGCCTAGTGGTCAGGTGCCCTCGGAGGATTCTCACATTCGTGCCTGCACAGGGCAATTTGTGAACATCACTGTTTTCTCTCCAATTTTGTTCAAAAGTGCCTTTTTTTTAGTGTCTCCACCATGGAGTGGCCCACCGAGCTTCAGACCAGCCAGAACCCAGCTCTCACTCCCTTTACTCTGTCTCCAGGAATACAAGACATACTCTAGCTTTTTTATTTGAAGGGAGGAAAGAGGAATAAGAGTCCCTTATTTGGAAACTTGAGAAATCGGGAGACAGTTGCTGTTACTCCTGTGGGTTATTTGGGAACCGCTGTGGAGAGGCTCCTGATTCCAGGGCTCGCTGTAACAGAAGCGGTAGAGTGAGGCAGGGCGGTGCAGTCTTAGCCAGACAGAGATGGGTGCAAGTTCCCTGGCTATGACAGGGAACCCTGTGAGTGCCCCAAATGTATCACGTCATTCCTCATCACAAGATTGCCTTTAGTAGCTGCATGCCTGGAGGTGGGCTTCCTCAGAATGGAACTGCTTCCACTTGAGCTCAGCAGGGAAGGTGGAGGTGAAGGTGGCAGTCTGGCTGGGATGGTAGCACTTTTCATTCATAGCGTTGACTGGGGACAATGAGATGCTACATATACCAGAAGGCTGCCCAGCCCACCTCTGACATGAGGGGTGATTTTCCGCTTTAATTTTTTTTCACCAAAAAAGAGCTCCTGGGCATGGCGGGTTTGAGCATACCCTGTGTGTTATGCGTTGCAGCAGACAACACTCTTCTGTCTTTTGCTGGCCGTGTCTGTGCTCTCCGTGCTCATCCTTCCTCCTCAGTCTCTCTCCTGATTCTGACTTGTTTCCCACCTTCTGTCTGCCCATCTTGGGTGTTTCACAGGTGTGACCTTAGAAACACACCCCCTGGGGATATTTAAGAATAAGCTCCCCCTGTTTTGAGCCTGTGAGTCCATACTCTCTTTGTCCTCCCCCTCTCTGTATCACCCATCCCTGTATCACAGTCATTTAGAGATATCTTTGACCTTCAAGCTTGATCTCTAAAGATTTTTGACCTCTTAAGCCTATGGCTTCTTCCTAGAAGGTTCCAACCCAGACTCGCAGTCCCAAACCACCTGAGTCATCTTCCTCGTTCCCAAACTGATTCCTTCCACCAGCCTCCCTGTTCCTTCCCACAAACACCCCACTGCCTGTCCATGGAAGATCTACCACCCCCCAGTGTTCCACCATCTCTCACTTTCTCCCTGTGTCATGGTATGACTCTGTTTCTTGCGTTCTATTCTGCTTGACTTTCCCTGGCTCTCCCTACCCACTCATCCATAGGGGATAGTTTTGCATCCCCTATAGCAGGAGTGTCAGAGCCACCCTACAAAATGCAATGACAGCTGTTGCACCCCCAAGTGTTCATCAGTACCTAACACAAAGTATCTCCACATACTCTTTGAAAACCGTTTGCTTTTGCCACACATGTCCCTGCTTAGGGCTTATTCCTGGCTCTGTGTTCAGGAATCGCTCTAGTTGGGCTCAGGGAGCCATATGTAGTGCGAGGGGTCGGACTCAGGTGAGCTGCCTGCAAGTCAAGCTCCCTGCCTGCTTTACTACCTCTCCAACCCCCGTACTCTCTTTGGACCCTTCTTACCCTTTCCTTGACCGTCCTGAGCACCTCTGCTCTTCTGTCTCCCCAAACCATTCTCCTCACATTCAGGGCTCATGGCCACCTCTGGTTCCTGCAGCTGCTTTCCCTCCTCCCCCTGTCCCACCACCATGCCTCTGGGTGTGCTGTTGACCCTTGAACCACACTGAGCTAGAGACACTGACACTGATCCTCTTCACTCATGGCCCAACATGTTTAACTTACCCTCAAAATTTAACTACAGAACTGATTTGTAACCTCCTGATGACTGGAAAGCCTTACCTAGAACACCAACAGCCAGTTCATGGGGATTTTGTGGGTTGCTTGATTACATGCTATTTGTACACTTAAGCTCGAGAGAAAATAACTCTGGAGGCACACTGGCGGAAATGGCTCTCTAATGGCCCCACCATCAATTGAGATCATCTCCTCCCAAGACCATCTCCCCAAAGAGGGCCCGGAGAATCCCACCTAGGAGTGCTCTGTCCACAGTGCCGGGTTATCTGAGGAGCCTCCTCTGTCCACTCCAGCTGCGGAGCATTTTCCTGCATCTGGGGGGACACTTGCTCTTTCCAATGTTTCCCTTCTCTGCCAGAGATTGTAGAAAGCAGGAGCAAGGATAAAATTACTTTATCCTTTCAGTTCTCACTATCTTGAATTTGTGCTATGTTGTATATCTTATTTCTCAAAAATAAAAATTTAGCATGATTTTCACCACTCATAGTTAGCACACATTGCTATGGCTCGAATTTCAATTTTCTGAGGCCACGCACAGTGCTTTTCACATTGCACCTAACTCAGTCAGGTAAGCCCAAGGAGCTCTGTTCTCAGTCTAGGAGGATCCTTGGACACCTCTTCCTGATCATTTCAAAGCTGAAGGACCCAGCATTATGTTGGTTTTCTGTGAGACTTCCAGTGACCTAGGGAGATGGTTCAACGGGCTGGAGCATGTGAGAGCCCTGGGTTTGATCCCCAGCACCAAGTAGGTCCCAAGCACTGCCTGGAGTAGTACCTGGCCCCAAAACAAAGGAACAAACAAAATTTTCCTAAGAATGTAGTCAGTAAGCCTCTGCTCTGGCTCCTTACAGAGTCTTCATCTAAGAAATATGAATTATTCCTGTCTGCCTTGGCTCTTCTCTCACCCACAAAAGTAATATCTGAGTAGAACGAAGGCTCTATTTCTGCATTTTGGGGAGTAGAAACACGCCTGTGTTCTCCACCCAGCTTTCTAAAACATGAACATCTGACATGAACAGAAGTTTTGAGATAGAATCTTGCTCTCTCTAAAGGAAAGGTTCCCTCCCTTAGCTTCTGGGGTTTAACGCTTGCCTCCCACCACCTGCCCCCACTGGCAAGAGAAATGTTCTTCACAGTTCCAAGAGCCCCAGGCAGTGAGTCAACACATACCCCCCAATTCTCCCCTGTCCAGGCCATACTCACCCTCAGAGGTTCATCTTGATATGGAGAGGGTGTGGGATGATCATTCAGGGTGGCGTGTGATGGTTGGAAGCTTGCCACAAGTGTGGGGGAGGGGGCTGGCGAAGGGCAGCTGACTTAGAGAAGGGACAAGTATGTCAATAATTAGAAGTAATTGCTCTGGACAAGAACTGAGTGTTGAAAGTAGGTAAAGGGATATACATAATAACCTTTCAGTATCTATATTGTAAACCATAATGCCCAAAAGAGGGCGGGGGTGGGGGGAGAGAAAGGAGAGAGACACAGACCCACTGGGACCAATAGACAGACAGACAGATAGAAAAAGAGTGCTAGGATGTGGAGGGAGGGGAAATGTACACTGGTAAAGGAACAGGTGTTGGAACATCATATGACTAAAACCCAGTCGGGAACAACTTTGTATCTCACTGTGATTCAATTAAAAAAAAAAAAGGCATGTGATGAGGCCAGGAGGTATCTAGCCAGCTTGATGTGAGAGATTGAAATACCTTTTGAAGAGGCAACGCCAGTTCTAAACCATTACTACTATTTTGGGGTCCCTGCCTTTTTGTGATTAAAACCTGTGTTTCTGTTTGTCTTGCAGGGCATGATTGAAAAGGGAGGATAAAATCAACTGTCTGAAGAAGCCCAACTCCTACATCTTTGATTCCAGTGGTGGAACCTCTTTTTGTCCCCCTAATAAGAAAGTAACCCTTTAAACAGAAGACCACTCAAGAGAAGTGCTGGAGAGTAGATCAGCAGAGCAAAATTTAACCCACCAGTCTGCACAGCCAAGGCCTAGACCAGGGTCAGCCACTAAGAGGCAGGAGGGACCCTTTCCTTGAACACAAAAGCCAGGACATGCCACAATGAACCCCCTTGAGAGGCCCCCCATTTCCGGCCACGGAAAGGGTAGGCAGCCCTTCCCACCTTTTCTACTCTTTCCTCAACTCTCTCCTCCATCAGGTCCCTCACTGGGTGGTCATTCCACTTGGTAACCAAGTAGGGGTACAAAGGGGTGAGTGGAGGGGCAAATCATTGGAGTGGGAAGAAGAGAAAGTGAAAAACCTCGTTATCAGGGCAGCCATTCAGAGCTTAATTTGTTCAGCTGTGGCATGTGAATTTCTTCTCCCCCTTAATTAGATAAACATTATTCCATTTTAATTTATTGTGGTGAATCACATAAGAAGACCCCCCCAAAAATGCGAGAAAGATCACCTCTTTTATCAGAATAATGTTTATACTTACAAGTGAAATATGGCAATATTTTTTATCAACCTAAAGGCGACCTTGGCTTACACAACAACCTCTCTATCATGAATACTGATCTCTTCACTCACTATCAATAATAAATATATTTTCTGATGAAAGCTTGCTTTGTGGTCTGGGACCTCATGTACTCCTTCCCAAGCTGTCTTCTCTGGCCCTGCGGGTGAGGACAGCACTGATTTACATTTTGGTGAATTTGCATTTGGATCATTCCTTGCAGGTCTTAAAAACACTCCGTAGACATTCAGAAAAGCTAGTGAGACCTGCAACTTTTGCTCTTCAGGTCCGGAGGGTAAGACTCGGGGAGATCTTTACAAATCGCAGGAACCTTCGTTTTGGGGATGACTTTGAGCCAACTTAGGTCATCCTGCCTGGAGCAAGAAGTAGGTTAGAACTTCTTGGTTAGGCACTTGTGACCCTATGATGAAACTTTTTCCCCTTTTTTAAATCAACGCTGAGCGTTTCCTCTTTCCCATTTCATGAAAACTTCCTGATTGTAACTCTTGCTGTCTAACCAGGATTGGTGTCACAGCGCTGAATTTTGGCAAGCTGGAAATTAGTATTCACATGAAATCTAAAGGGATGAGTCTTTCTAGGACATAGGAGGAGGAGAAAATGTCAGTGCTTTGTGAGGCTGTCAAAATCCCTTTTTGTCATGTAGAATTTTTATTTCATTTTTATTTTGTTACCGAGAGATCTAATTTAGCAAAAAATGATTAAGAATGCAGTCTGGAATAAGGCGTATCTGTGTTCACATGGTGGCCCTGTCTTGTGCCGGCTGTGGGGAGCAAGCAAGTCACCTCTCCAAGCTTCCACTGGATGTTTCAACTGTAAATTGCACACGGAGGAAGCTCGTTGTTAGACTGACAAGAAAGCATCAGTACTCCCTGTACCATCTTGGTCTGTCCTGTATATGTCATGGGCAGCTTGTGTGATCATTTAATAAACTGTGATGTGGATGTAGAGTGGGGTGCACATGCCTTCTACTTAGAGAAAGTGAGCATGAACCTGTTTGGGCTGGGAAATGGTCAGCCCAGCCCAGTAAAAATTCGCCTGAATCCCCGAGTTTGCTCTGTTTGACACATTCATGAGCACTTGCAGACACATCTTGAAACCCCATATTGAGCAGAGTGGCATGGAACTGTCCTGCCTTAATCAGAGAGAGGCTTTGTGGTCATTGTTTAATCAAAGTTCGCCCCAGTCTGGGATTGGTATGGAAGTCAAATTCACATTCAGGCACTGAGGAACTAGTATCAGGAAGACATCTAGGCACCTGCCCAGGAGAAGGAAGAGGAACTCAGAGATGGATGTGTCCTTGGGACTTGGAGTGTTCAGGATTAGCTCACTTGCAAGGTCCCTCCTGTACCGTTTTGTTTTGTCATTTAGAGCCAAGTACTCAGCGCATCCCAGTCTGCCTGTGTTTTTGGCTTGCAGAAATTCATACCAAAGACTCAGACAACTAGAGCAGGTGAAGCCCCTGAGAACAAGAGAGGTTAGTGGGGACATCTCTATCCCGGCTGATCTCATTCTCATAAATAAGATGGGTGCTGGGTGTGGATCAGCAAGCAGCATTTATGGGGAGGGGTGAAAGAGAAGTAAGGTTCCCCTCTTTTTTTTTTTTTAGCACCTTTGAAGACATCCCTTTAATGACCTCACAATTCTGTCTAGGTCACCGTTCATTTTCAGACCTTTTTTTCGTTTTGTTTGTAGTGGAGCCACCATGATTTACAATAGTGTTTCTGGAATACAAAGTCACTGTACCACACCCAACCTCATAAGAGTATCGCATCCCTCCACCATTGTCTCTGGGTCCCGCTGGTTAGCTTATAGAAAAAATAGTGGGATATAGATGAGGCTTGTAGGAGTGATACGTTGCAGTTTGTCTATCAGGTAGGGTACTTCTAGAAGCCCAGGAGTTGAGCTCATGAAGCCTGGAAGAACTGAGGTCCTTAAAAGCTGATGTGATGTTTTTACACTAAGCTAATGTTAGGTCAATTTCTGGAAGAAAACAGTTGTGTTGCGCCAGCACAAATTCCTCTTCTTTTGAAAAGTTGAGTCGTAGACTATTGCAGAAAATCCTCCAATATGCAGTGTTTTTTTTTTTTTTTTAAACATGGGCAGCCAAAAGCAGATGCTTGTGGCCTGCTGGTCAACCAATGACATGTCTCTTGATAGAGGCTCAAAACTACTTTGTTGACCAAACACATTAGCCAAACATCCAGGCATTCTAAACTTCTCTGGCTTAGAGTTGGAAACCTGTGTTCCATAGTCTATAATCTTGCCGTCCACAAGTAGAATGGCTTTTGCCTAACCCCTCAAGAGAGTTCTTACCCCTATTTCAGTGATAGATGTTGGCCCTTTCCAAATTTAAGAAGGGAAGCAGCCAAACAATTGAAAAGGTAAAAACAACTATGATACAAACCACTACCCTCCTGCCCCTGGGTTTTATTTATTTTGCTGCATTCTAATCTCTTGAGTCTCTTAATCACTGCTGGAGTCCTCGGTATGTGTGTGTAGACTTTCCTCGCCCTCAGGATGCCAGCCCACCTTGACAAAGATGATACAGGGGCATCATCAGTACATAATTTCCAAAGCAAGTCCAGGGCCTGTTCTCGCTGGTACTCCTTGGGGCAAGTCAGTTGGAACCATGACCCCTGTGAGCTTATTTTCCATCATAAGTGACTTTTGACCCTTGCACCTCCACCCTCCCAAATCTTCACCTAGTTACATATTTAGCACTAAATGAGTATTGAGTAGTTGCTTTTACTTGGAGTTATTTTTTTTTGTTTTTAGGGGTTTGTGGTGTGTGTGTGTGTGTGTGTGTGTGTGTGTGTTTGACTTTTTGAGTCATGCCCAGAGAGACTCACAGACATGGGGTAGAGCTGCTACTGGCTCTCCCTGTGCCCAGCCGCTCATGAGGTGCCCGGGAGGGATGGCAGGTTCTAGCCCTGGCCCACCACTCCAGCAGAGCCTCACAACAAGCCAGACGACCCCCTACTCCATGAGGGGCCTCCATTTTCCATATCCAGACTTCCCCCTCCTCAGAACTCCACCCAGCAGACCATCCTATCACAGCCCGGCTCATCGAGATCCACCCTGCAGCAGTCTTTTTTTAAATCCGGCCCAGGTATGCTCATCCAGAGACTCACAGACATGAGGCAGAGCTGCTACTGTCTCTCCCTGTGCCCAGCCGCTCATGAGGTGCCTGGGAGGGATGGCAGGTTCTAGCCCTGGCCCGCCACTCCAGCAGAGCCTTACAACAAGGCAGACGACCACCCCTACTTTCGATATGTTCCTCCTCATGCCGTCAGCGTCTATTGTTGCCAAGGCACCTAAGGTAATACAGGGCATATGGTGTTTGCGTGCATGTGGACAACAGCCAAATTACAGTCCAATCTCTGGCACTACATGTGGTTCCCTAAGCACCTCTTAGGAGTGATATCTGAGGGTAGAGCAAGGAGATCCTGAGCACTGGTTCATGTGGTTCAAAAAACATTGCTGGCAGAACCAACCCCTTTAAAAAAGTTGGGTAGCTTCAGGGAAGAAAGCTAAAGGTATTATGCAAATGAAAGGTGTTTTCTATTTTTTTTTAATATTTTATTATACCACCATGAGATATACAATTACAACGTTGTTCATGTTTAGAGGTTTCGGTCACATAGTGTTCCAGCACCCCGCCCTCCACCAGTGCCCATTTCCCACCACCAATGTCCCCAATTCCCTCCCCCCCATAGCCTGCCTAAATGGCAGGTTCTTTATCTCTTTTCTCTCTCCCTCTCTCTCTCTTTCCTTCTCTTATACATTTTGGTTTGCTCTACCTACACTTAGAGGCCATCATGTGCATTTTTTTTGCCTGTATTTAATGCTCAGTTCTAGGTTGGTATTAGCCCTTTCGACATTTATTCACAGATGTTCCCTTCTCTGTCTTACCTAACCTCTGACTCCCACATGTTTGCGGTAATTTCCACTTTTGGTAAGACCTCCTGATCCACGTTTCGCCTGACATTGGATTTTGGTGTCATGTATGTGTATATATATATATATATATATATATATATATATATATATATATATATATATATATATATATATATATATATATATATATGTCATGCAAATAAATGCAGTCATTCTATATCTCTCTCTTTCCTTCTGACTAATTTCACTCAACATGATCCTTTCCATGTCCATCCATTTATAGGCAAATTTCATAACTTCATTTCTTCTAACAGCTGCATAGTATTCCATTGTGTAGATGTACCACAGTTTCTTTATCCAGTCATCAGTTCTCGGGCATACTGGTTGTTTCCAGGTTCTGGCTATTGTGAATAGTGCTGCTATGAAAATAAAAGTGCGGATGATGTTTCTGCTGTGTGATTTTGGCTTCCCAGGATATGTTCCCAGGAGTGGTATGGCTGGGTCAAAAGGGAGCTCAATTTCTAGTCTTTGGAGGAATGTCCATATTGTTTTCCAAAAGGCTGTACCAGTCGACATTCCCATGAAAGGTGTTTTCTAACACAGAGAAAAAACTTTTCACCTTGCATCACTATCCACAATAGAATAGCCAAAATCTGGAAATAACCCAACTGTCAAAGAATAGATAACTGGGTAAAGAAAGTGTGGTACGTAAATACTATAGAATATTACTTGGCCATAAGGAAAAGTGAAGTCATGAAATTCGCTGCTACATGGACCTAGAGTATCGTGTAGTGAAGTTATAGGTAGAGAGGCCATCACAGAGTGATCTCCCTCACATGCAGGATTTAAAGAAACATAATGGTGGAATAACAAATACTCAGAGACAATAGAAACAGAACACGAGAACTGGTATTCAGTAGGAAACATGCTTCTTGAGGGAGTTGGGGGATAGTTACAGGGAGGCAGGGAGGCAAAAGGTCTATGGTGGAGGAAAGTATTTAGCCTGAAAAGGAGGTGGTGCTGAAAGGTTATGTATATTGTGTATAAAACCTTATCAGTAAGTTACTGTTACTTTTACTGTAAACTGTAGTACAAACACAACACACACACACACACACGCACACACACATATGAGCCTCATAGAAGCAGACCGGTGGGAGGGAGGCAAATGGGAGGGAAATGGGGATTATTGGTGGAGGGAAGTGTCCACTGAAAAGATCAGTGTTATAAAATTGTATGCCTGAAACCCAGTCTTGTATAATTTTGTAATTTCATGGTGACTTAAATACTCATTTTTAAAAATAAAAAACTATTTAAAGGTGTTTATACATATCCTGTCCCTTGACTTGGGCCCACCCTTTACTAGAACGCAGTAGTTACAATTGAGACTCAGTGTCTATGGTCACCATATTTGTGCTTTTTCATTAAGGAAGCCAGAAACTGGGAATTGAAACATTAAGTTCAAACCCTGAAACTCTCAAAGCAGAACTCTAAATGGAAAAGCTATGCCTCAATTGAATGAAGCGCTCCAAACGTCTCAAAGTGAATTTGATTAGCTAAGACGCCACACACTTCAAAGATTTTCTCATGCAGAAAAGTGGCTTCCCTCATCCTGCTGGCCCCCTCCATGATCTCTCCTCCACCTTCTGAGTCTGTCCTTGATGGGCTGTGGACACTCTTGACTGAGTGGGCAGTCTGCTTTGACTATAATCCTGCTTTCCAAGTCAATCACTTTGCAATGATAGCTTTGAAAGGCAAATTGGGAAGCCAGAGGTCAGTGGCCCCTATAGTAGGGGGTATGTTCTGTTCTGGCCATGCCTTCACTGACACAAGTTGAAGACTGCCAGGGTTGGAGTCATCAGTCACCCATACTGGGAGACCCTCCTGCAGTGACTTCTGTTTTATTTTGTGACCACACCCAGGGACGCTCAGGGCTTACTCATGACTGCACTCAGGAATCACACCTGGGGGACTTGGGGGAACTATATGTGTGATTTCAGGGATCACACCAGGTTTGGCCATGTGCAAGAAAAGAGCCCTACCTGCTGTATTGTCTCACTGGCCTCAGACCTCTCGAGTTCCCAGAGGCCAGGCTGCTACAAGACCCTCCTCTGGGCTTTCAGCATCAGTGAAAACCTGTGGTCACATGCTCCTTTCCTGGCGAATGTATAAAACAAGACAAGAGGCCAATGACCAGGACCAGCTACTTATTCTCTTCTACTATGCCATTCAGGAAACAGGGTGAAACCATTCTCTTTGCTTCACAGTCAGTGAGCCTCTCCCTCAGCACCTGACTAGATGCTACACCAGCCCCACACATTCTAGTTTTGCTCTGCCTCTCTCCAGGGTAGCATGAACCCCTCAGAAGCAGGGCCACAAAGCCTCTGAGAACAGTATTCAGAGTCTGAGTGGCAGTGAGGTTTGCTTTCCAGCTTGGAAGGCAGCCTGCCATGCCCATACCGGCACCTGCCTGGTAGATAGCTGAGGACCAAAGGGATGTGGGCAGCTCTGCTGCTGGGAACTGATTTTCTGATACCTGCGTGCTCTCGAAATGCTATGATGGCAACCACTTGTTGAATGTGAATTAAAAGAATGCCTCATCCTCTGGAGTTTAACATAGAACTTGGGAAGCTCAGGAACTTGAAAAGGCAGAAGGTGTTTTCGTGCCTTGGGAAGTGAATATAGAACGGAAGTTAGATGTTACAGGAAGCAGAAGAGGGTGCAAGAATCGCCGTAAAGAGGTTGCACTGCTCGGCAGGAAAGGTGCTTGCCTTGTATGTGGCCCACTAGGGTTCCATCCTGGCACCCCATATGGTCCCCCAGTCCTGCCAGGAGTGATCCCTGAGGGCAGATCCAGGAGTTAGTCCTGAGCAATGCTAAAACGCCATACATCACACAGTTTCTCTCCTGCATTTTCAGAGCCCAGTTAAACTTCTTCCTCAGTGATAACAGGGGTGGTCTTCCCCTATGGATTAGCTAATCCCATTATTCTGCTCTTCCTCACTGTCTCATGCCCAAGAGAGGTGGGCCACACAGTTCAAGGCCACACTGCCATTGCCTGAAATCCTGAGCATGATTTCAGGCATTAGGGACATCATGATCCACACAAGGAACCAAGGTTCCTAAGATGAATTAACTGGCACCTCAGGCCATTCCCAAGTGATCCCAATACAGAGTATGGCGTGAAACAGGTGAGAGAGCCCAGGCACAGACTGACACTCAGGTAGATTGGAAGCTTCTAACCCAAGTCTATTCTAGGTCAGAAAGAAAACACTAGTCCTTACTTAATATCCAAGGCCAGGGGAAACAGGGGTCCGGAGAACATGTCAATGGTTGGATTCTACTACATGTATGTGGGGGAGCAGAGGGTAGGTAAGGTAGAGAAGGTTTGGCAATAACAGTTGAAAATAGTAATGCTAGACTAGAACTGAGTATAGAAAGTAAGTCAGTGGGTTTATATGATAACTTTTCAGTGGCTGCATTGCAAACCAGAATACACAAAAGGAGAGGGGAGGAGGAGGAGGAAAAAGAGGAGGAGGAGAGGGAAAAGGAGACAGAGGAGAAAGAAAAAGGAGAAGAGGGAGGAGGAAGAGGGAAAGGAGGAAGAGGGGGAGAAGAAGGAAGAGGAAACAGGAGGAGAAGAAGGAGGAGAAAGAGAAGAAGAGGAAGAGAGAGGAAAAGAGGAAGAAGAAAGAAGAAGACGGAGGAGGAAGAAGAGGAAGAAGAAGAGGAAGAAGAAAGAGAGAGAAAGAGAGAAAGAAGGAAAAGAAAATAGAAGATGATTGCCTGCCATAGAGGCAGGTTGGGGGGGTTGGGAGGAAAAAGAGGGCACATTGATGTTGGCACGGTGATTCAATAAAATATTTTTTAAGGAAAACACTAGTCTTTAACTATGGTATTAGAGGACCAGAGAGATCGTACAGGAGGTGATGTCCTTGCCTTTCTTGTACCCAACCCTGATTTAACCCTCAGCACTGCACATGATCCCTGAGCACCAGCAGAGGTTACTCCTGAGCACTGCTAGGTATGGTTTAACAACCCCAGATAAATAAGTAAATAAATATGGTTCTGTATGAATTGGATAACCATGTAGGGCTCAAGGAAAACTACTACTTTTACTCTGTACTCAGAAACCTATTTCTGCTCTAGTGCCACCCCATTTGATTCCCTGAGTTCTATCTTGAGTGATCCTTGGGTCCCTAGATGGTCACCCAACCATACTAGGAATGATCTCTGAGCACAGAGCCAGGAGTAACCAGGAGTGAGCCCTGAGTGCCACAGGGTATGCCCCCAAAGAGAAGATATTTGTGAAGCGTGACGCAACAAAGGGGCTCATACCCAGACTATATAAGGAACTACAAATCAGAATGAAAAAAAAAACTGAAAAGCAAAAAAAACAAAAAGCTGAAATAAGCATTTCACAAAAAGTAAATATCTAAATGGCCAATAATCATATGAAATGCTCTCAAAGGCATTGCTAAAGAGGGAAATGTAGATGAAATTCACAATGCAAAGTCACCATTTATGGCAAAAACTAAAAAGACAGAGAATCCTGGAGTGTTGACAAGCAACTTGTAAAGCATTATTGATGAGACCATGTATTAATGCTGCCAATTTGGGGGAACAATTTGGAATTATCAATGAAAGCTGAACATTGTCTTAATTATAACAAAACCACTATAGATGACCGGATACTTATGAACCACAGAAATTGTTTCTCCCAGTCTTGGAAGCTGAGAAGTACAAAATTAAGGTGCCAACAGACTTGGTGCCTACAGGAGGAGTTATAATATCACGTACTATAACGGGCAAGTGAGATTTCTGGGGTCTCTTATAAAATAAAAAGACTCATCCTGTTCAGGAGAAGTCCACAGTCAGGAGCTAATTGCTTCCCTTCTCCCCAAACCCCCTACCTCCAAATACCAGTTCATTGGAGACTGTGTTTCAAAACGTGAATTGGAGGGGACCCAGACATTCCGTCAGCAGCACTTCCACAGCTAATGGCCCCACAGTGCCATTCCTAGCTACATTCCTAGAGAATGTTCGGGCAGTAGCACTCATAATAGCTCCAAAGTAAAAACAAACCAATGTGTACCACAGTAAAGAGGAGAAACACACTGAGACATATGGAATATTACACAATAATTGAATGGATGAATTATGACTACGCATAAACAGGCTGATTCTCACACACTGTTGAGCAAGTCAAGGACTGCAGAATGCATGCTATAAAATCCCATTCATACAACTTTAAAAAGGCCAAATAAATGATGATGGGTGCAGGTTTCATGTCCAACTAGAATGAAAAACCAAGTGTTGGAAGTGAATAACTTCTAACATCTTCCTTTCTGGGGCTTTGGAGGGACGATTCTGATGCGCAGGGACATCGAGAGCGCTTGTTCTCTTCCTTTGCTTGAGTAGTTAGTAGATATGTTTAACTTGGGAAGACTCATCGAGCTGTAATTATGTTTTGCAGACGTCCCAGTGTCTCTTAAATGTCACAATACAGAAGAGGTTATGAGTCTGTACCTGGGAAAAGCTCCGTTGATAGAGTACCTGCCTTGCACGCTGAGATGATGAGTTTGTTCTCTGGTGGCACGCTGTTTGGCACCCCAGATATATAACCAAGAGGGGCAATCTCTGGTGCTCTAAAACCCAGGGTGTAAGAGCACCCTAACCCAGGTAGCCATTGCAACAACAATAAAGGAAGAGAAAGGAAATAAAGGTTTAGAACTAAAGAGGTTCAAGACTAACCACATGACAAAGTCTCTGCCACCCCTTTGATAGGGCCAGCTAGTCTCTAACATGTGGAGTTCTCTGAGCTCATCACTGTATTGGGCAAATGCATCATCTCTTACTGCATTTATCCTGGAAGTGAGATACATTTATTATTCCCATTGCACATAGAAGGGAAGCAAGGCTAAAGAGGGTTCTACGGCTAGTAAACAACGACCCAATCCTCACCTGCCCAGAGATCTGACATAGATTTGCTATGTCACACAGGGCCTCATGTGACATAGATCTTTAGGGGTCACTAGTGTAGTTGAATATCCCCCTCCAATTCCCTGAGGCCTTTCACCGTTCAGTCTAGTGCATGGCTGTCCAGTGTACTGTACAGTTCAAAGCTTTGACTAAATATTGTGTTGAACGAAGGAGAATAAAAGCTCCTTTCCCTTGTCTGCTGCCTCTCCTGGCCAGATTTCTAGCCTGATACTGACATTACAAGTAGAAAATAAGTCATCGGAAGAGCCACATTTCATGGACACTAGGTTTGCCCACTGGGGTTGGCCAAGCAAATGCTCTAGTTCCTTTGTCCTTCTCCCTCTGCTCCAGGACACACACCTGCGAACCTCAGGATGCCACCACGGGCCTGCCCCCACAAAGCAATTGATGGGAAACCAGCAGCCAGACCCATTGCTTCTGCCGAGGGGCCTCAGGTGCAAGCCCTCGTGGGCTGGGAGAGAGGTAGGGCTTAGAGCCCAGCCGTTCTAAATAAAACCCCTCATTCCAGGTGCTGTTGGATTTCAAAGGTCTTCTGAGGCCAAGAGACTTCCAGAAGGAAAGCAATGATTGGTCTGGAACTTCCAGGTCCTATTCCGGGGTGATTCGTCACCAGCTTTGAGCAGAGCTGCTCAGCTCTGCAGGGACTAAACAGCCACTTGGGGCTTCATGAACCGCCAGCCCAACCATCTGCACCTGCCAGCGCTGTCTGCCCTTTTCCTGTTTGCTGGAAGATTAAAAATAATCAACCCCAAAGAAATCACAGCTTGAAGATGCTACATATTTTTCCAGGCTGATTTGGATCACTCTCAGGTTGTCCAAAATAGCTAATCAGTGACAATCCCCCACATTTACCCCCCTCGTCGCCCCAAACCTATATGTCCTATGATCTTGACAACCTGCCCTTTTCTCAGACTCCTGTCACCTGCGCCAGTCCATGGGCTCTGACATTCACCTAATCTGCCAAGCTTCAAGAACTACCCATTTGGACCAGACAGCCTTTCAGAGCCAGGAGAACTAAGGGGAAGTTTCTCCAAGCCAGGTCTACTTAAACTTTTCCTATGTGACCTTTCTTCATCTGAGAAATAAATGCTTATGCAACCATGGGTATGTAGGCATAGAAATTAGAATCAATTGGGGCGGAGCGATAGCCCAGTGGGTAGGGCGTCTTGCCCTTGTGGCGGCTTATGCCGGCCCGGGTTCGATCCCCCGGCATCCCATATGGTCCCCCCGAGCACCGCCAGGAGTAATTCCTGAGTGCAGAGCCAGGAGTACCCCCCCTGAGCATCGCTGGGTGTGACCCAAAAGGCAAAAAAAAAAAAGAAATTAGAATCAAGTTAAACATTTACTGATAATCATAAAGGAATTTTACACACTTTTTTAAAAAAATGCTGTGGCACCCCCATTTGGGTTTCTGACTGAATGTTTCTGATGGTTATAGAGCTGGTCATAGCTTGCCTTACATAAGTCCTGCTCAGGTTCTATCCCACACACCATACATGAGATCCCCCAATCTTTGCTGGAGTAATTCCTGAGCACAGAGCCAGGAGTAAGCCCTAAGCAATGCAGAGTGTGATCCAGAGCAAAACAAAAACTAGGAATAAGCCCTGAGCAACACCAAATGTGGTCCAAAGCAAAGCAAAACTAAAGCTAGGTTATAGACAACATGAAGCCACATCAATAATATCCTTACAGTGAGGATCACTGGGCATGAAAAAAAGCAATCGATCGTCTATGATATCTTTCAGGAAAATCTCTATAAATCGTAGAGGGTGGTGGTAAAGGGTCAAGTTCTCTTCCAAGTGCTTTCACCATAATCGCTCACCCCGAGTGTCATGTACTGTACTAGCTGTGGCTGATCTCAGAGCCAATACCCTTATTTTTATCAGTAAGAACCTACCTTTAATCACATTTTCAGTGACCAAGTCTTTTAGGAGAAACTAGCCTTCTCATCCGGCCTCAGGAATGATTCATACCCTCACTTTATTATTTATGTATTTGGTTGGTTAGTTATTTGCAGTGCAGCGGGATTGAACCTAGGGCTTCATATACTAGTCACATCTCCATTGTAGCCCCTCCCAGGGAGGGTGACACCTGATTAACCTCAGCCAATCAGAGTCGTTTCACTTTCCTTGTCAGAGACTAGGGAATGAACTTGTGATGTTTTCCTGCCAAGTAAGATGGGTATGACATTTCCCAGTACCTCTGAGAAAGCATGAAAGTCTTTGTCCTATAAATTTGTGTGAACTCCTGAAGCTTTTGCGGATTGAGTTTAAGGAGGGAATCCATGTTCTGGGAGAAAACGGAGAGAAAACAGAAAACTAAAGCCTCTGTACCATCCAACTTCAAGTTCTGAGAGGTAATAGTTTTTTTTGTTTCTTGTATGTGGTTGAATAGTGTTTGTCATTGCCATTGCTTAGAGTTGAAAAGCTCTAGCAGTCTATATTTGACAAAAACGCAATCATTCTCTCCTGCTACTTCTTTCTTTGGGCACCAAATTCTGGTCTTTTTTTTTCTAAGTAAGGATTTTTTTTCCTTTTTTTCTATTTTTCTTTTAAAAAATTGTTGTTTGGGGCCACCGCCAGTGGTGCTCAGGACTTACTCCCTGGCTATTTCTGGCTCTGCATTCAGGAATCATCCCGGTGGGCTGGGGGACCATATGGGGAGCAGAGGATCCAAACTGGGTTGGCCACATGCATAGTACACACCCTACCCACTGTACTATCTCTCCTCCAGGATTGGGTTTTGAAAAACTGCCTCACAACTGAAAATACAAATAATGCTCGCCCCAACTCCCCATACTTCATGGTCGCCCAGCACCAAACATAAATAAATAATGATTGTTTTGTAGCCTGTAACCTAAGTCTCTTTTGATGCTTGGTCAGGGTTCGACTTTCCATTTCTCATCTGGCCCTGGCGGGCTCTGACCAGGGTGCTCTGAGAATGACCATGATCTGTCTGACTCACATCTGAGTCTTGGGAACACCCATGTGTGAAACACATGTGGGGCCTTTGCTGAACTGCCATCTGTTCCTTCTTCCTGATCCAGGCCTCTGTGGTGCCCTGCTGGTTATTAGGGTCTTGATTCTTAAATCCTCATCACATGTATGAGGCATATGGTGACAAAGGTAATGGTGGGTTCCTGCTCTGAGCTTCTTGCTGTGTCCCTAGTGGGAGACACCCAGTGGCTTAGCTCTGCTTCCTTGACCCAAAACTAACCATGACTTGAACAAATCCACCTCCCAGTTCTGGCTGCTGCTAGGGCCAAGATAAGGTAGGGATAATTTTATTCCTTCCTGATGAGTATCATCTGTCCTAATTCCTTTCTGTAGGTTCCATGATATTTTTCTTTTCCAAAGACCCCCACCTTGAAATAAAATCCAAATAAGGGATTACCTTTAAATCATAGAAGGGTCTATTAAAAAAAATGTAGGGGTCCTGGGCTTGCATGCAGTCAATTGGAATGTATCTTTCCTGTCCTGAGAAATTCTTTAACTCACTCAGCCATTGGGTCTGGATTACCCCTTCTTGTTCTCGGCACATCTGCAGCAAATGTGATTATCCCAAGCTTTGATTATCCCAGGTCAAAAGCTCTGATAATGCCAAGTCTGTACCTCTGAGGCCCAGAGGTACTCCTTTTTAAGGGAGTATTTTCCAACCTGCTCCCATGGGTGATTAATACCTAGGTTTCCCTCCTCTCTTACTTTCTCAGAGATTTGTTTTGTGTCATGCCCCAGTTAGTGTCGTTTGTGAGTTTTATTGCAGCCTCTTTACCTCGCTTTTCCTGTACATTAGCGGATATGTGTTCCATGAGGGCAGGGGAGGGACAAACCTGCTGCCAATGCCAGGATCGGGGCCATCACTGGGATGGCTCCTTGTAGTCTAAAATAATAGCTCAGGCACATTTTATGCTTGTTGGCTAGTCACAAAATCAATAGTGGGTGATACAACAGGACATCTACTCTGGTGGGCCAGTGAAGCCACATGGCCTGGCTACTTTTCAGGCCAAGAAGCTCCCAATAGCCTGGATCTTTCTCTGACCTACTCTATCTCCATCATGGTACCATTATGGTACCTAGGGCTGCCAACCACTTGCCTCTTAATGTCTTTCTTCTGTTCTATGCTTGTCAGCACAAAGTCTGATGGGAGGTAAATTCTCTGTGTTAGGTACAGAGTGTCCAGTTCAGATCAGCATTGTGGTCCATGGGATGCTGTTAGTATGTCAAGCAGGGGTTGAAGTCAAGAGCAAAGCTTGATGGCTAAGTTACCTATTCAGTTTCAAGAGTAGGATTAAAAGCAATTTCTTCACATGAAAAATGCTTTTATTGAACTATAATGCACAATCTGTAAATAGTTGGAGTGACATTTCAAGATCTTTCATCCACAGGCTCTTCATCATTTCCACAGTCTAATTTTAGGAGACTTTCACCATTCAAATAACTCCTATGACATTAGCAATAACCCCCACATCATCCCTCAAATCATTAGTCCCTGGCAACTGATCTTCCTTCTATAGCTTTGCCACCCCGGACTGCTCATGTAGCTGAAATGGTTTAAGATATGCTTGGGTCATGGTTTCTGGCTTCTTTCCCTTAGTGCTACATTTTCAAGGTTCATCACATTGTAGCACTTGTCAGAATGTCATTAGCTTATATATTCTCAAATAGTATGCCATCATCTGGAGATGCACACACTTCTTTTTGAGACAGTAGTTCCTACCTTGGGGCTGTTATCAACCACACTGCTCTGAACACTCTTGCTCATCTTTTGATTTTGCTCTCACTTTTCCTGGGTGTAAATTTAGGAGAAGAATTGCTGGGTTCTAGGCTTAAAATATTGAAGAACTGCCAAACATTTCCAAAGTGACTGTCCCATATTACATTCCCACCAATTTCTGTTTAGTCTCAACAGAGGCTTCTTTCTTGTTTTTTATCACAGCCATCCTGTTGGTGTGAAGCGATCCTACCTGGTGGTTTTGACTTACATTTTCCTGATGCCTGCTATAATGCACATCTTTTGGCGTACTTATCAGGCTTGTACCTCTTCTTCGGGAATGTCTGTTCATTTTCTTTGTGCACTTTAAAAAATTAATTGGCTTATAATTTTATTGTGAGAGTTATATGTTCTGGAAACAAACCCCTTATGAGATAAATGGTTTGTAAAATTTTCTCCCATTTTGTGAGTTGGCTGGCTTTTTTAAATTTATTTTTTATTATACCACCACCATGAGATATACAATTACAAAGATGTTCATAATTGGGCTTAAGTCATAGTGTTCCAGCACCCGTCCCTCCACCAATGCCCCATTCCTACCACCAGTTTTCCCATATTCCCTCCTACCTCCCCTAGCAGGCACTTTTCCATTCTCTCTCTGTCTCTCTCTCTTTCTCTCCTCTTACACATTGTAGCTTGCCCTACAGACATTTAGGGATTATCATGTAAATCTCTTTGTGTGTATTCAATGCTGAGTTCTAGTCTGGCATTACCATTTCCCACAATTAGTGGAACATTGGTATATATTTATATTCCATTAATGAATGCAGTCATTCTATATCTGTCCTTTTCCTTCTAATTTCACCCAGCGTGATAGTCTCCATGTCCATCCATTTGCAGGTAAATTTCATGACTTTGTCTTTTCTGACAGCTGCATAGTATTCTATTGTATAGATCCATGGTCTCTTTATCCAGTCTTCTGTTCTTGGGCATTTAGGTTGTTCCAGATTCTGGCTATTGTGAATAGAGCTGCTATGAATACAGAAGTGCAGATAGTGTTTCTGTTGTGTGTTTTTGGGTCTCCAGGGTATAGTCCCAGAAGTAGTTGTGCTGGGTCAAATGGGAGCTTAATATCTAGTTTTTGGAGGAATGTCCATATTGTTTCCCAAAAAGGGCTGGACCAGTTGGCACACCCACCAACAATGGATGAGAGTCCATTTCTCCCCACATCCACACCAGCACTGCTCTTTTGGCTAGCTTTTGTATTTGGTAGTGTTGCTTGCAACTTAGAAATTTTCATTTTAATTAACTCCATTGTTTGGTTCTTCATTATAAGGGTGATATCTAAGAAGTCCTCACCCAAGTCAAGATCTTGCTACTTGTCTTTTCTTATTTCAGGTTTTACAGTTAGGTTTATGATACGTTTGAGTTTTTTGTATGTGCATCTAAATTTCATTCATTTGCATGAGCAGTGTTTTTTAATGAGTGAAATGACTCAGACCTCCCCTCTTTCCAGACTTGTCTGTACAAACCAGATTGTCTGGATTGCAGTCTGTGTCTTGACCTGTACCTGCCTCTCAGGGCACCGAAGGGAAAATGTGTGGGATCCAAAGGGCTATTTGGTGAGAGGTGAGGCTGAAAACTCTGAAATTGAATAACAGAATGAAGGATAGTTTTTTTAAAATCAAATGCTGTTGAGAGACCACTGGTCTGTAGCATCACATGAACTTCAGGTGTACCACATGACCACAGAATACCTGTATAGTGCTGCACCAGCATTTCTTGAGAAAGGGGCCATATGGTCCCCTGGGACATTTCCAAGAAGAGCAGGTGAAAAGTGTATAAGTGAGGTACCATGACTTGAGACTAGGAGACTAGGGAGCTGCTGGTAGGATGAAGGACATAGGCAGCAAAAGCTGGAAGGGGGCACATTGGAGGAGGCTGAGTGACTGCATGCTGGCCACCAAAGGTCTAGTTTCCATCCATCATCACCACACATTGACCTGATCTGTTCCCATTTCACCTGCCCCTACAGCCCCCTCTGCCCCTTTTCCCCCCCTAATATCTCCAAGTCCTTGGCATTGAAGAGGTTTTATTGGTTGGTTGTTTTTGTTTCATCTACTCATTTGCTTTGCTCCCACATATTTGTAAAACAATGTAGTATGCAATTCTTTACTACTTTTATTTCACTTAGAAAAATCATCTTAAGGTTGATTCAAGGGTGTCACAAAGGACAAGATTCCATTTTTTCTTTGTATTCTTCTTTTTATTTATTTGCTTATTTATTTGCTCATTTATTTATGTATTTATTTATTTATTTATTTATTTATTTATTTATTGCTTTTTGGTCACACCCGCGAAGCTTAGGGGTTACTCCTGGCTCTGCACTCAGGAATTACTCCTGGCGGTGCTCAGGGGACCATATGGGATGCTGGGGATCAAACCCAGGCCGGCATAGGCCGACCGGTGCAAGGCAAATGCCCTACCCACTGGGCTATCGCTCCGGCCCCTATGCTCATTTATTTATTTGTTTGTTTGTTTGTTTGTTTGTTTTGTTTATCTCAGCTCTACAGTTTTTCCCCACAAATTTTATTACACCACTTTTACACAAGATGCTCATGTAGGGTTTTGGTTCTACAATGTTCCGACACCCATCCCCCCACCAGAACCCATCTCCCATCAACAATGTC